>JAUNZM010002521.1:0-49315 GCA_033459285.1 Clamator glandarius | reverse complement strand
TTAGATGGGTCCTGGGTGCATCTAGAAGGGTCTGGGGACCATTAGAGGGGCCCTGGGGGCCTCTAGAAGGGTCTGGGGGATTTTAGAAGGGTCCTGGGGAGCTCTACAAGTGTCTGGAGGCTTTTAGAAGGGTCCTGGGGGGCTCTAGAAGGGTGTTAGGGCTTTTAGAAGCGTCCTGGGGGCATCTAGAAGGCTCTGGGGGCTATTAGAAGGGTCCTGGGGGGCTCTAGATAGGTCTGGGGGCTTTTAGAATGGTCTTGGGGGCTCTAGAGGGGTCTGGGTCTTTTAGATGGGTCCTGGCTGGGTCTCTAGAAGGATCTGGGGACAGTTAGGAAGGGTCCTGGGGGACTCTAGAAGGGTCTGGCGGCTTTTAGAAGGGTCCTGGTGGGCTCTAGAAGGGTGTGAGGGCTTTTAGAATGGTCCTGGGGCCATCTAGAAGTCTCTGGGGGCTTTTATAAGGGTCCTTGGGGGCTCTAGAATGGTCTGAGTGATTTTATAAGGGTCCTGGGTGTCTCTAGAAGGGTCTGGGTGCTTTTAGAAGGATCCGGGGAGGGTCTATAAAGGTCTGGGGACTTTTAGAAGGGTCCTGGGGGGCTCTAGAAGGGTCTGGGGGCTATTAGAAGGATCCAGGGATGGTCTACAAGGGTCTGGGGTCTTTTAGAAGGGTCCTGCGGGTCTCTAGAAGGGTCTGGGGCTTTCAGAAGGGTCCTTGGGGGCTCTAGAAGGGTCTGGGGGATTTTAGATGGGTTCTGGGGAGCTCTTGAAGGGTCTGGGGGCTTTTAGAGTGGTCCTTGGGGGCTCTAGAAGGGTCTGGGGACCACTAGAGGGGCCCTGGGGACCTCTAGAAGGGTCTGGGGTATTTTAGACGGGTCCTGGGGAGCTCTAGAAGGGTCTGGGGGCTTTTAGAAGGGTCCTGGGAGAATCTAGAAGGGTCTGGGTGCATTTAGAAGAGTCCTGGGGGGATCTAGAAGGGTCTGGGGTCTTTTAGAAGGATACGTGGAATTTCTAGAAGGGTCTGGGGGCTTTTAGAAGGGTCCTGGGTTGCTCTAGAAGGGTCTGGAGGCTTTTAGAAGGGTCCTGCGGGTCTCTAGAAGGATCTGGGGGCTTTTAGAAGGGTCCTGGGAGGCTCTAGAATGGTCTGATGGATTTTAGAAGGGTCCTGGCAGGTTCTAGAAGCGTCTGGGTGCTTTTAGAAGGATCCGGGGAGGGTCTAGAACGGTCTGGGTGGTTTTAGAATGGTCCTGGGGGGTTCTAGAAGGGTCTGGGTGATTTTAGAAGGATCCTGGGGGGCTCTAGAATGGTCTGAGGGATTTTAGAAGGGTCCTGGGGAGCTCTAGAAGGGTCTGGGTGCTTTTAGAGGGGCCCTGGACTTCTCTAGAAGTGTCTGGGGGCTTTTAGAAGAGTCCTGGGGGGCTCTAGAATGGTCTGGGGTCTTTTAGAAGGGTCCTGGGCGCATCTAGAAGGGTCTGGGGGCTTTCAGAAGGGTCCTTGGAGGCTCTAGAAGGGTCTGGGTGCTTTTAGAATGGTCCTGGGGGGCTCTAGAAGGGTCTGGGGGATTTTAGAAGGATCCTGGGGGCCTCTAGAAAGGTCTGGGGGCATTTAGAAGGGTCCTGCGGGTCTCTAGAAGGGTCTGGGGGCTTTTAGAAGGGTCCTTGGGGCTCTAGAAGGGTCTGGGGACCATTAGAGGGGCCCTAGGGGCCTCTAGAAGGGTCTGGGGGCTTTTAGAATGGTCCTTGGGGGCTCTAGAAGGGTCTGGGGACCACTAGAGGGGCCCTGGAGGCCTCTAGAAGAGTCTGGGGTATTTTAGAAGGGTCCTGGGGAGCTCTAGAAGGGTCTGGGGGCTTTTAGAATGGTCCTGGGAAACTCTAGAAGGGTCTGGGGGCATTTAGATGGGTCCTGCGGGTCTCTAGAAGGGTCTGGGAGCTTTTAGAAGGGTCCTGGGGGACTCTAGAAGGGTCTGGCGGCTTTTAGAAGGGTCCTGGTGGGCTCTAGAAGGGTGTGAGGGCTTTTAGAATGGTCCTGGGGCCATCTAGAAGTCTCTGGGGGCTTTTATAAGGGTCCTGTGGGGCTCTAGAATGGTCTGAGTGATTTTATAAGGGTCCTGGGTGTCTCTAGAAGGGTCTGGGTGCTTTTAGAAGGATCCGGGGAGGGTCTATAAAGGTCTGGGGACTTTTAGAAGGGTCCTGGGGGGCTCTAGAAGGGTCTGGGGGCTATTAGAAGGATCCAGGGATGGTCTACAAGGGTCTGGGGTCTTTTAGAAGGGTCCTGCGGGTCTCTAGAAGGGTCTGGGGGCTTTCAGAAGGGTCCTTGGGGGCTCTAGAAGGGTCTGGGGGATTTTAGATGGGTTCTGGGGAGCTCTTGAAGGGTCTGGGGGCTTTTAGAGTGGTCCTTGGGGGCTCTAGAAGGGTCTGGGGACCACTAGAGGGGCCCTGGGGACCTCTAGAAGGGTCTGGGGTATTTTAGACGGGTCCTGGGGAGCTCTAGAAGGGTCTGGGGGCTTTTAGAAGGGTCCTGGGAGAATCTAGAAGGGTCTGGGTGCATTTAGAAGAGTCCTGGGGGGATCTAGAAGGGTCTGGGGTCTTTTAGAAGGATACGTGGAATTTCTAGAAGGGTCTGGGGGCTTTTAGAAGGGTCCTGGGTTGCTCTAGAAGGGTCTGGAGGCTTTTAGAAGGGTCCTGCGGGTCTCTAGAAGGATCTGGGGGCTTTTAGAAGGGTCCTGGGAGGCTCTAGAATGGTCTGATGGATTTTAGAAGGGTCCTGGCAGGTTCTAGAAGGGTCTGGGTGCTTTTAGAAGGATCCGGGGAGGGTCTAGAACGGTCTGGGTGGTTTTAGAATGGTCCTGGGGGGTTCTAGAAGGGTCTGGGTGATTTTAGAAGGATCCTGGGGGGCTCTAGAATGGTCTGAGGGATTTTAGAAGGGTCCTGGGGAGCTCTAGAAGGGTCTGGGTGCTTTTAGAGGGGCCCTGGACTTCTCTAGAAGTGTCTGGGGGCTTTTAGAAGAGTCCTGGGGGGCTCTAGAATGGTCTGGGGTCTTTTAGAAGGGTCCTGGGCGCATCTAGAAGGGTCTGGGGGCTTTCAGAAGGGTCCTTGGAGGCTCTAGAAGGGTCTGGGTGCTTTTAGAATGGTCCTGGGGGGCTCTAGAAGGGTCTGGGGGATTTTAGAAGGATCCTGGGGGCCTCTAGAAAGGTCTGGGGGCATTTAGAAGGGTCCTGCGGGTCTCTAGAAGGGTCTGGGGGCTTTTAGAAGGGTCCTTGGGGCTCTAGAAGGGTCTGGGGACCATTAGAGGGGCCCTAGGGGCCTCTAGAAGGGTCTGGGGGCTTTTAGAATGGTCCTTGGGGGCTCTAGAAGGGTCTGGGGACCACTAGAGGGGCCCTGGAGGCCTCTAGAAGAGTCTGGGGTATTTTAGAAGGGTCCTGGGGAGCTCTAGAAGGGTCTGGGGGCTTTTAGAATGGTCCTGGGAAACTCTAGAAGGGTCTGGGGGCATTTAGATGGGTCCTGCGGGTCTCTAGAAGGGTCTGGGAGCTTTTAGAAGGGTCCTGGAGGGCTCTAGAATGGTCTGAGGGATTTTATAAGGGTCCTGGGAGGCTTTAGAAGGGTCTGGGTGCTTTTAGAAGGATCCAGGGAGGGTCTAGAAGGGTCTGGGGACTTTTAGAAGGGTCCTGGGGGGCTCTAGATGGGTCTGGGGGCTATTAGAAGGATCCAGGGATCGTCTACAAGGGTCTGGGGTGTTTTAGAAGGGTCCTGCGGGTCTCTAGAAGGGTCTGGGGACTTTTAGAAAGGTCCTTGGGGGCTCTAGAAGGGTCTGGGGACAATTAGAGGGGCCCTAGGGGCCTCTAGAAGGGTCTGGGGGATTTTAGAAGGGTTCTGGGGAGCTCTTGAAGGGTCTGGGGTCTTTTAGAATGGTACTTGGGGGCTCTAGAAGGGTCTGGGGACCACTAGAGGGGCCCTGGGGACCTCTAGAAGGGTCTTGGATATTTTAGACGAGTCCTGGGGAGCTCTAGAAGGGTCTGGGGTCTTTTAGAAGGGTCCTGGAGGGCTCTAGAAGGGTCTGGGGGCATTTAGAAGTGTCCTGGGGGGCTCTAGAAGGGTCTGGGGGATTTTAGAAGGATCCTGGGGGCCTCTAAAAAGGTCTGGGGGCATTTAGAAGGGTCCTGCGGGTCTCTAGAAGGGTCTGGGGGCTTTTAGAAGGGTCCTTGGGGCTCTAGAAGTGTCTGGGGACCATTAGAGGGGCCCTAGGGGCCTCTAGAAGGGTCTGGGGGCTTTTAGAATGGTCCTTGGGGGCTCTAGAAGGGTCTGGGGACCACTAGAGGGGCCCTGGAGGCCTCTAGAAGGGTCTGGGGTATTTTAGAAGGGTCCTGGGGAGCTCTAGAAGGGTCTGGGGGCTTTTAGAAGGGTCCTGGGAAACTCTAGAAGGGTCTGGGGGCATTTAGATGGGTCCTGCGGGTCTCTAGAAGGGTCTGGGAGCTTTTAGAAGGGTCCTGGGGGACTCTAGAAGGGTCTGGCGGCTTTTAGAAGGGTCCTGGTGGGCTCTAGAAGGGTGTGAGGGCTTTTAGAATGGTCCTGGGGCCATCTAGAAGTCTCTGGGGGCTTTTATAAGGGTCCTGTGGGGCTCTAGAATGGTCTGAGTGATTTTATAAGGGTCCTGGGTGTCTCTAGAAGGGTCTGGGTGCTTTTAGAAGGATCCGGGGAGGGTCTATAAAGGTCTGGGGACTTTTAGAAGGGTCCTGGGGGGCTCTAGAAGGGTCTGGGGGCTATTAGAAGGATCCAGGGATGGTCTACAAGGGTCTGGGGTCTTTTAGAAGGGTCCTGCGGGTCTCTAGAAGGGTCTGGGGGCTTTTAGAAGGGTCCTTGGGGGCTCTAGAAGGGTCTGGGGACCATTAGAGGGGCCCTAGGGGCCTCTAGAAGGGTCTGGGGGATTTTAGATGGGTTCTGGGGAGCTCTTGAAGGGTCTAGGGGCTTTTAGATTGGTCCTTGCGGGCTCTAGAAGGGTCTGGGGACCACTAGAGGGGCCCTGGGGACCTCTAGAAGGGTCTGGGGTATTTTAGACGGGTCCTGGGGAGCTCTAGAAGGGTCTGGGGGCTTTTAGAAGGGTCCTGGTGGGCTCTAGAAGGGTGTGACTGCTTTTAGAATGGTCCTGGGTGCATCTAGAAGTCTCTGGGTGCTTTTAGAAGGGTCCTGGGGGCCTCTAGAATTGTCTGCGGCCTTTTAGAAGGGTCCGGGGAGGCTCTAGAAGGGTCTGGGTGCTTTTAGAAGGATCCGGGGAGGGTCTAGAAGGGTGTGGGGCTTTTAGAAGAGTCCTGGGGAGCTCTAGAAGGGTCTGGGGCTTTCAGAAGGGTCCTGGGGGTCGCTAGAAGTGTTTGGGTGTATTTGGAAGGGTCCTGGGGAGCTCTAGAAGGGTCTGGGGGCTTTCAGAAGGGTCCTGGAGGCATGTAGAAGGGTCTGGAGGCTTTTAGAATGGTCCTGATGGGTTCTAGAATGGTCTGGGGGCATTCAGAACGGTCCTGGTGGCGTCTAGAAGAGACTGGATGCTTTTAGAAGAGTCCTGAGGGGCTCTAGATTGCTCTGGGGGCATTTAGAAGGGTCCTGGGGGGCTCTAGAAGGGTCTGGGGGCTTTTAGAAGGATACGTGGAATCTCTAGAAGGGTCTGGAGGCTTTTAGAAGGGTCCTGGGTGGCTCTAGAAGGGCGTGGGCCTTTTAGAATTATCCGGGGAGGGTCTAGAAGGGTCTGGCGGCTTTTAGAAGGGTCCTGGGGTCCTCTAGAAGGGTCTGGGGGCATTTAGAATGATACGGGGATGATCTAGAAGGGTCTGGGGGCTTTTAGAAGGGTCCTGGGGGCTCTAGAAGGGTCTGGAGTCTTTGAGAATGGTCCTGGGGGGCTCTAGAAGGGTCTGGGGGCTTTTAGAAAGATCCGGGGAGGGTCTAGAAGGGTCTGGGAGGTTTTAGAAGGGTCCTGGGGTTCTCTAGAAGGGTCTGGGTGCTTTTAGACGGGCCCTGGGCTCTCTAGAAGTGTCTGGGGGCATTTAGAAGAGTCCTGGGGGGCTCTAGAATCGTCTGGGGTCTTTTAGAAGGGTCCTGGGGTGTTCTAGAAGGGTCTGGGGGATTTTAGAAGGGTCCTGCGGTCCTCTAGAATAGTCTGGATGCTTTTAGAAGGGTCCTGGGGGGCTCTACAAGGGTCTGGGGGCATTTAGAAGGGTCCTGGGGGGCTCTAGAAGGGTCTGGGGGATTTTAGAAGGGTCCTGGGGGCCTCTAGAAGGGTCTGGGGGCTTTTAGAAGGGTCCTAGGTGGCTATAGAAGGGTCTGGGCGCTTTTAGAAGGGTCCTTGGGGGCTCTAGAAG
Source organism: Clamator glandarius (assembly GCA_033459285.1). NCBI lineage: Eukaryota > Metazoa > Chordata > Aves > Cuculiformes > Cuculidae > Clamator > Clamator glandarius. The sequence continues at coordinate 42,981 of JAUNZM010002521.1, read as the reverse complement.
GGTCTGGGGACCATTAGAAGGGCACTGGGAGCCTCTAGAATGGTCTGGGTGATTTTAGAAGGGTCCTCGGGAGGTCTAGAATTGTCTGGGGGCTTTTAGAAAGGTCCTGGGTGTCTCTAGAATGGTCTGGGGGCTTTTAGAAGGGTCCTGGGGAGCTCTAGAAGGGTCTGGGGGCTTTTAGAAGGGTCCTGGGAGACTCTAGAAGGGTCTGGGGGCATTTAGAAGGGTCCTGCGGGTCTCTAGAAGGGTCTGGGGGCTTTTAGAAGGGTCCTGGGGGGCTCTAGAAGGGTTCGGAGGGCTTTTAGAAGGGTCCTGGGGTGCTCTAGAAGGGTGTGAGTGCTTTTAGAATGGTCCTGGGGGCATCTAGAATTTCTGGGGGCTTTTAGAAGTGTCCTGTGGGCCTCTAGAAGTGTCTGAGGGATTTTAGAAGGGTCCTGGGTGCCTCTAGAAGGGTCTGGATGCTTTTAGAAGAGTCCTGGGGGGGTCTAGATGGGTCTGGGGACATTTAGAATGGTCCTGGGGGGCTCTAGAAGGGTCTGGGGGAGTTTAGATAGGTCCTGGGGAGCTCTAGAAGGGTCTGGGTGCTTTTAGAAGGGTCCTGGGAGACTCTAGAAGGGTCTGAGTGATTTTAGAAGGGTCCTTCGGGTCTCTAGAAGGGTCTGGGTTCTTTTAGAATGGTCCTGGGGGGCTCTAGAAGGGTGTGAGGTCTTTTAGAAGGGTCCTGGGGGCATCTCGAAGACTCTGATGGCTTTTAGAAGGGTCCTGGGGGCCTCTAGAATTGTCTGAGGGATTTTAAAAGGGTCCTGGGAGGCTCTAGAAGGGTCTGGTTGCTTTTAGAAGAATTCGGGGAGGGTCTAGAAGGGTCTGGGGGCTTTTAGAAGGGTCCTGTGGGGCTCTAGAAGGGTCTGGGTGCTTTTAGAAGGGTCCTGGGGGCCTCTAGAAGGGTCTGGGGGCTTTTAGAAGGGTCCTGGGGGCCTCTAGAAGGGTCTTGGGGCTTTTAGAAGGGTCCTGAGGGCGCTAGAAGTGTCTGGAGTCTATTAGAAGAGTCCTGGGGGGCTCTAGATGGGTCTGGGGTCATTTAGAAAGGTCCTGGGGGGCTCTAGAAGGGTCTGGGGGCTTTCAGAAGTGTCCTGGGGGGCTCTAGAAGGGTCTGGGGGCTTTTAGAAGTGTCCTGGGATACTCTAGAAGGGTCTGAGTGCTTTTAGAAGGGTCCTGGGGGCCTCTAGAAGGGTCTGGGGGCTTTTAGAAGGGTCCTGGGGAGCTCTAGAAGGGTTTTGGGGCTTTTAGAAGGGTCCTGAGGGCGCTAGAAGTGTCTGGAGTCTATTAGAAGAGTCCTGGGGGGCTCTAGATGGGTCTGGGGTCATTTAGAAGGGTCCTGGGTCATCTAGAATGGTCTGGGGGCTTTTAGAAAGGTCCTGGGAGGATCCAGATTCGTCTGGGTGGTTTTAGAAGGATCCGGGGATGGTCTAGAAGGGTCTGGGTGCTTTTAGAAGGGTCCTGGGGGGCTCTACAAATGTCTGGAGGATTTTAGAAGGATCCGGGGAGGCTCTAGAAGTGTCTGGCGGCTTTTAGAAGGGTCCTTGGGAGCTCTAGAAGGGTCTGGGTGCTTTCAGAAGGGTCCTGGGGGCCTCTAGAAGGGTCTGGGTGCTTTCAGAAAGGTCCTGGGTGGCTCTAGAAGGGTCTGGGGGCTTTTAGAAGGGTCCTGTGGGGCTGTAGAAGGGTCTGGGGGCTTTTAGATGGGTCCTGGGGGGCTCTAGAAGGGTCCGGGGGCTTTTAGAATGGTCCGTGGAGGCTCTAGAAGGGTCTGGGTGCTTTTAGAAGGGTCCTGGGGGGCTCTAGAAGGGTCTGGGGGCTATTAGAAGGATCCGGGGAGGGTCTAGAAGGCTCTGGGTGCATTTAGAAGGGTCCTTGGTTGCTCTAGAAGGGTCTGGGGACCATTAGAGGAGCCCTGGAGTCCTCTAGAAGGGTCTGGGGGATTTTAGAAGGGTCCTGAGGAGCTCTAGAAGGGTCTGGAGGCTTTTAGAAGGGTCCTGGGGGCCTCTAGAAGGGTGTTAGGGCTTTTAGAAGCGTCCTGGGGACATCTAGAAGGCTCTGGGGGCTATTAGAAGGGTCCTGGGGGGCTATAGAATGGTCTGGGGGCTTTTAGAATGGTCTTGGGGGGCTCTAGAGGGGTCTGGGTCTTTTAGAAGGGTCCTGGTGGGCTCTAGAAGGATCTGGGGACAGTTAGGAGGGTCCTGAGGGGATGTTGAATGGTCTGAGTGCTTTTAGATGGGTCCTGTAGGGCTAAAAAAGGTTCGTAACCCTATCCCTAACCCTAACTCTTACTCTAACCCTAACTCTAACACAAACCCAAACCCTAACCCTAACCCTAACCCTAACCCTAACCCTAACCCTAACTCTAACCCTAACCCTAACCCTAACCCTAACCCTAACCCTAACCCTAACCCTAACCCTAACTCTAACCCTAACCCTAAACCTAACCCTTACCCTAACCCTAACCCTAACCCTAACCCTAACCCTAACCCTAACCCTAACTCTAACCCTAACCCTAACCCTAATCCTAACTCTAACCCTAACCCTAACCCTAACTCTAACTATAACCCTAACCCTAACCCTAACCCTAACCCTAACCCTAACTCTAACCCTAACCTAACCCTAACCCTAACCCTAACCCTAACCCTAACCCTAACCCTAACCCTAACTCTAACCCTAACCCTAACCCTAACCCTAACCCTGCCTCTAACCCCTAGAAGTATCTGGGGGCTTTTAGAAGAGTCCTTGAAGGATCTAGGAGGGTCTAGGGTCTCTAAAAAGGTTCCTAAGGGGCTCCGGAAGGGTTTGGGGTCTTTTAGAAGGGTCCTCGGTTGCTCTAGAAGGGTCTAGGGTATTGTAGAAGGGTCCTAAGGGGGTTTAGTAGGGCCTGGGGGGCTTTATAAGATTTTGGGGGCCTTTATAAGGTTTTGGGGGGCTCTAGAATGTCCGGGGGCTTTGAGAAGCACACTGGGGGCTCTAAAAGTGTCTGGGTGCTTTTAGAAGGTTCCTGGGGGGCTCTAGAAGGGTCTGGGTGCTTCTAGAGCAAAAATTTTAATTTTGCACATTTGGGGAATTCGCAGGGCTCAGCACACCGGAGTGCAAAGGATGAGCCTGGCCTGGGAAAAGCACCTGCTTGATCAGGGTGTCTCCCCTGCCAGCTAAGTACAAAGGACCCAGACCATTCTAGAGCCCCCAAGGACCCTTCCAAAAGCCCCAGACCCTTCTGGAGACGTTCAGGTTCCTTTGAAAAGGCCCCAGACCCTTCTAGAGGCTCCCAAGACCCTTCTAAAAGCCCCCAGACCCTTCTAGACCCTCCCCGGATCCTTCTAAAAGCCCCGAGACCCTTCTAGAGGATCCCAGGACCCTTCTAAAAGCCCCCAGACCCTTCTAGAGCCCCCCAGGACCCTTCTAAAAGCCCCCAGACCCTTCTAGAGGACCCAGGGCCCCTCTTAAGCCACCCCGTCCCTTCTAGAGCCCCCCAGGACCCTTCTAAAAGCCCCCAGACCATTCTAGAGCATCCCAGGACACTTCTAAAAGCACCCAGACCCTTCTAGAGCCCCCCAGGACCCTTCTCAAAACTTCCAGACCCTTCTAGAGCCCCCCAGGACCCTTCTAAAAGCCCCCAGACCCTTCTAGAGGCCCCAGGGCCCCTCTTAAGCAGCCCCGTCCCTTCTAGAGCATCCCAGGACCCTTCTAAAAGCCCCCAGACCCTTCTAGAGCACCCCAGGACCCTTCTAAAAGCCCCCAGACCCTTCTAGAGCCCCCCCCGGACCCTCGTAAAAGCCACCAGACACTTCTAGAGGCCCCCAGGACCCTTATAAAAGCACCCAGACCCTTCCAGAACCTCCCAGGACCCTTCTGAACGCCCCCAGACCCTTCTAGAGGCACCCAGGACCCTTCTAAAAGCCTCTAGACCCTTCTAGAGCCCCCCAGGACCCTTCTAAAAGCACCCAGACCCTTCTAGAGCCTCCCAGGACCATTCTAAATGCCCCCAGACCTTTCAAAACTCCCCAGGACACTTTTAAAAGACTCCAGACCCTTCTAGACCATCCTAGGATCATTCAAAAAGCATAAACACCCTTCTAGGCCGTCCCCGGATCATTCTAAAAGCCCCCAGACCCTTCTAGAGCCTCCCAGGACCCCTCTAAAAGCCCCCAGACCCTTCTAGAGACACCCAGGACCAATCTAAAAGCCCCCAGACCATTCTAGAGCCCCCCAGGACACATCTAAAAGCACCCAGACCCTTCTAGAGCCCCCCAGGACCATTCTAAAAGACCCCAGACCCTTCTAGAGGCCCCCAGGACCCTTCTAAAAGTCCCGAGACCCTTCTAGAGGCAACCAGGACCCTTCTAAAAGCCCCCAGACCCTTCTAGACCCTCCCCGGATCCTTCTAAAAGCCCCCATACCCTTCTAGATCCTCCCAGGACCCTTCTAAAAGCCCCCAGACCCTTCTAGAGCCCCCAGGACCCTTCTAAAAGCCCCCAGACCCTTCTAGAGCCCCCCAGGACCCTTCTAAAAGCCCCCAGACCCTTCTAGAGCCCCCCAGGACCCTTCTAAAAGGCCGCAGAAACTTCTAGACCCTCTCCGGATAATTCTAAAAGCCCCCGGACACTTCTAGAGATCCCCAGGACCATTCTAAAAGGCCCCAGACTCTTCTATAGCACCGAGGACCCTTCTAAAAGACCCAGACCATTCTAGAGCCCCCCAGGCCCCCTCTTAAGGCACCCCGTCCCTTCTAGAGCAGCCCAGGACCCTTCTAAAAGTCCCCAGACCCTTCCAGATTACCCCAGGACCCTTCTAAAAGCCCCCAGACCCTTCTAGAGCCCCCCCGGACCCTTCTAAAAGCCCCTAGACCCTTCTAGAGGCCCCCAGGACCCTTCTGAAAGCCAGCAGAACATTCTAGAGTCACCCAGGACCTTTCTAAAGGCACCCAGACCCTTCTAGAGCCCCCCAGGACCCTTCTAAAAGCGCCCAGACCCTTCTAGAGACCCCCAGGACCCTTCTGAAAGACCCCAGAACCTTCTAGAGCCCTCCAGAACCCTTCTAAAAGCACCCAGACCCTTCTAGAGCATCCGAGGACCCTTCTAAAATTCCCCAGACCCTTCTAGAGCACCCCAGGACACTTCTAAAAGCACCCAGACCCTTCTAGAGCCCCCCGAACCCTTCTAAAAGCCCCCAGACCCTTCTAGAGCCACCCAGGACCCTTCTAAAAGCACCCAGAACCTTCTAGACCCCCCCAAGACCCTTCTACAAGCCCCAAGACCCTTCTAGAGACTCCCAGGACTCTTATAAAAGCACCCAGACCCTTCTAGAGCCCCCCCGAACCCTTCTAAAGGCCCCAGACCCTTCTAGAGTATCCCAGGACCCTTCTAAAAGCACCCAGACCCATCTAGATCCTCCCAGGACCCTTCTATAAGCCCCCAGACCCTTCTAGAGACTCCCAGGACCCTTCGAAAAGCCCCCAGACCCTTCTAGAGCCACCCAGGACCTTTCTAAAAGCCCCCAGACCCTTCTAGAGACTCCCAGGACGCTTCTAAAAGCCCGCAGATCATTCTAGAGCACCCCAGGACCATTCTAAAAGCCCCCAGACCCTTCTAGAGCCACCCAGGACCCTTCTAAAAGCCCCCAGACCCTTCTAGAGGACCCCAGGACCCTTCTGAAAGCCAGCAGAACATTCTAGAATCACCCAGGACCCTTCTAAAGGCACCCAGACCCTTCTAGAGCCCCCCAGGACCCTTCTAAAAGCCCCCAGACCCTTCTAGAGACCCCCCAGGACCCTTCTGAAAGCCCCCAGAACCTTCTAGAGCCCTCCAGGACCCTTCTAAAAGCCCCCAGACCCTTCTAGAGAATCCGAGGACCCTTCTAAAATTCCCCAGACCCTTCTAGAGCCCCCCCGGACCCTTCTAAAAGCCCCCAGACCCTTCTATAGCCCCCCAGGACCTTTCTAAAATCACCCAGACCCTTCTAGAGGCTCCCCGGGCCCTTATAAAAGCACCCAGACCCTTCTAGAGCCTCCCAGTACCCTTCCAAAAGCAACCAGACCCTTCTAGAGAACCCCAGGACCATTCTAAAAGCCCCCAGACCCTTCTAGACCCTCCCCGGATCCTTCTAAAAGCCCCCAGACCCTTCTAGAGCCCCCTAGGATCCTTCAAAAATCACCCAGACCTTTCTAGACCATCCCCGGATCATTCTAAAAGCCCCCAGACCCTTCTAGAGCCCCCCAGGATCATTCTAAAAGCCCCCGGACCCTTCTAGAGCCCCCTAGGACCCATCTAAAAGCCCCCAGACCCTTCTAGAGGCCCCTAGGACCATTCTAAAAGCCCCCAGACCCTTCTAGACCCTCCCCAGATCCTTCGAAAAGACCCCAGACCATTCTAGAGAGCCCCAGGATCATTCTAAAAGCCCCCAGACCCTTCTAGAGCCCCCAGTACCCTTATAAAAGCCCCCAGACCCTTCTAGAGCCCCCCAGGACCCATCTAAATGCCCCCAGACCATTCAAGAGGCACCCAGGGCCCCTCTTAAGGAACCCCGTCCCTTCTAGAGCACCCCAGGACCCTTCTAAAAGCGCCCAGACCCTTCTAGAGCATCCGAGGACACTTCTAAAATTCCCCAGACCCTTCTAGAGCCACCCAGGACCCTTCTAAATGCACCCAGAACCTTCTAGAGACCCCAGGACCCTTCTACAAGCCCCAAGACCCTTCTAGAGCATCCCAGGACCCTTCTAAAAGCACCCAGACCCATCTAGAGCCTCAGAGGACCCTTCTAAAAGCCCCCAGACCCTTCTAGAGACACCCAGGACCCTTCGAAAAGCCCCCAGACCCTTCTAGAGCCACCCAGGACCTTTCTAAAAGCCCCCAGACCCTTCTAGAGCCTCCCAGGACCCTTCTAAAAGCCCCCAGACCATTCTAGAGCACCCCAGGACCCTTCTAAAAGCCCCCAGACCTTTCTAGAGCCACCAAGGACCCTTCTAAAAGCCCCCAGACCCTTCTAGAGCCACCCAGGACCCTTCTGAAAGCCAGCAGAACATTCTAGAGTCACCCAGGACCCTTCTAAAGGCACCCAGACCCTTCTAGAGCCCCCCAGGACCCTTCTAAAAGCCCCCAGACCCTTCTATATACCCCCAGGACCCTTCTGAAAGCCCCCAGACCCTTCTATAGCACCCCAGGACCCTTCTAAAAGCCCCCAGACCCTTCTAGAGAATCCGAGGACCCTTCTAAAATTCCCCAGACCCTTCTAGAGCCCCCCCGGACCCTTCTAAAAGCCCCCAGACCCTTCTAGAGCCACCCAGGACCATTCTAAAAGCCCCCAGACCATTCTAGAGCCCCCCAGGACCCTTCTAAAAGCCCCCAGACCCTTCTAGAGACCCCCAGGACCCTTCTGAAAGCCCCCAGAACATTCTAGAGCCCCCCAGGACCCTTCTAAAAGCCCCCAGACCCTTCTAGAGCATCCGAGGACCCTTCTAAAAGCACCCAGACCCTTCTAGAGCCACCCAGGACCCTTCTAAAAGCCCCCAGACCATTCTAGAGGCCCCTAGGACCCTTCTAAATGCCCCCAGAACCCTCTAGAGCCACCCAGGACTCTTCTAAAAGCACCCAGACCCTTCTAGAGCCTCCCAGGACCCTTCTAAAAGTACCCAGACCCTTCTAGAGCACCCCAGGACCATTCTAAAGGCCCCCAGACCTTTCTAGACCCTCCCCGGATCATTCTAAAAGCCCCCAGACCCTTCTAGAGGACGCCAGGACCATTCTGAAAGCCAGCAGAACATTCTAGAGTCAACCAGGACCCTTCTAAAGGCACCCAGACCCTTCTAGAGCCCCCCAGGACCCTTCTCAAAGCGCCCAGACCCTTCTAGAGCATCCGAGGACCCTTCTAAAATTCCCCAGACCCTTCTAGAACACCCCAGGACATTTCTAAAAGCACCCAGACCCTTCTAGAGCCCCCCCGGACCCTTCTAAAAGACCCCAGACCCTTCTAGAGCCACCCAGGACCCTTCTAAAAGCACCCAGAACCTTCTAGAGACCCCAGGACCCTTCTACAAGCCCCAAGACCCTTCTAGAGCATCCCAGGACCCTTCTAAAAGCACCCAGACCCATCTAGAGCCTCCCAGGACCCTTCTAAAAGCACCCAGACCCTTCTAGAGACCCCCAGGACCCTTCTGAAAGCACCCAGAACTTTCTATAGCACCCCAGGACCCTTCTAAAAGCACCCAGACCCTTCTAGAGAATCCGAGGACCCTTCTAAAATTCCCCAGACCCTTCTAGAGCCCCGCCGGACCCTTCTAAAAGCACCCAGACCCTTCTAGAGCCACCCAGGACCATTCTAAAAGCCCCCAGACCATTCTAGAGCCCCCCAGGACCCTTCTAAAAGCCCCCAGACCCTTCTAGAGACCCCCAGGACCCTTGTAAAAGCCCCCAGACCATTCTAGAGCCCCCCAGGACCCTTCTGAAAGCCCCCAGACCCTTCTAGACCCTCCCCGGATCATTCTAAAAGCCCCCAGATTCTTCTAGAGCCTCCCAGGACCCTTCTAATAGCACCCCGACCTTTCTAGACCCTCCCCGGATCCTTCTAAATGAACCCAGACCCTTCTAGAGCCCCCCAGAACCCCTCTAAAAGCCTCCAGACCCTTGTAGAGCCTCCCAGGACCCGTCTAAAAGCGCCCAGACCCTTCTAGACCCTCCCCTGATCATTCTAAAAGACCCCAGACCCTTCTAAAACCTCCCAGGACTATTCTAAAAGAACCCAGACCATTCTAGACCCTCCCCGGATTATTCTAAAAGCCCCCAGACCCTTCTAGAGCCCACCAAGACCCTTCTAAAAGCCTCCAGACCCTTCTAGAGCCCCGCAGGACCCTTCTAAAAGAACCCAGACACTTCTAGAGCCGCCTAGGATCCTTCAAAAAGCATAAAGACCCTTCTAGACCGTCCCCGGATCATTCTAAAAGCCCCCAGACCCTTCTAGAGCCCCTCAGGACCCTTCTAAATGCCCCCAGACCCTTCTAGAGAACCCCAGGACCCATCTAAAAGCTCCCAGATCCTTCTAGAGGCCCCCAGGACCCTTCCAAAAGCCCCCAGACCCTTCTAGAGCCCCCCAGGACCATTCTAAAAGACCCCAGACCCTTCTAGAGGCCCCCAGGACCCTACTAAAAGCTCCCAGACCCTTCTAGAGCCCCCAAGGACCCTTCTAAAAGCCCCCAGACCCTTCTAGACCCTCCCCGGATCCTTCTAAAAGCCCCCAGACCCTTCTAGATCCTCCCAGGACCTTTCTAAAAGCCCCCAGACCTTTCTAGAGGCCCTAGGACCCTTCTAAAAGCCCCCAGACCCTTCTAGAGCCGCCTAGGATCCTTCAGAAAGCATAAAGACCCTTCTAGACCGTCCCCGGATCATTCTAAAAGACCCCAGACCCTTCTAGAGCCACTCAGGACCCTTCTAAATGCCCCCAGACCCTTCTAGAGAACCCCAGGACCCATCTAAAAGCCCCCAGATCCTTCTAGAGGCCCCCAGGACCCTTCCAAAAGCCCCCAGACCCTTCTAGAGCCCCCCAGGACCATTCTAAAAGCCCCCAGACCCTTCTAGAGTCCCCCAGGACCCTACTAAAAGCTCCCAGACCCTTCTAGAGCCCCCCCGGACCCTTCTAAAAGCCCCTAGACCCTTCTAGAGGCCCCCAGGACCCTTCTGAAAGCCAGCAGAACATTCTAGAGTCACCCAGGACCTTTCTAAAGGCACCCAGACCCTTCTAGAGCCCCCCAGGACCCTTCTAAAAGCGCCCAGACCCTTCTAGAGACCCCCAGGACCCTTCTGAAAGACCCCAGAACCTTCTAGAGCCCTCCAGAACCCTTCTAAAAGCACCCAGACCCTTCTAGAGCATCCGAGGACCCTTCTAAAATTCCCCAGACCCTTCTAGAGCACCCCAGGACACTTCTAAAAGCACCCAGACCCTTCTAGAGCCCCCCCGAACCCTTCTAAAAGCCCCCAGACCCTTCTAGAGCCACCCAGGACCCTTCTAAAAGCACCCAGAACCTTCTAGACCCCCCCAAGACCCTTCTACAAGCCCCAAGACCCTTCTAGAGACTCCCAGGACTCTTATAAAAGCACCCAGACCCTTCTAGAGCCCCCCCGAACCCTTCTAAAGGCCCCCAGACCCTTCTAGAGTATCCCAGGACCCTTCTAAAAGCACCCAGACCCATCTAGATCCTCCCAGGACCCTTCTATAAGCCCCCAGACCCTTCTAGAGACTCCCAGGACCCTTCGAAAAGCCCCCAGACCCTTCTAGAGCCACCCAGGACCTTTCTAAAAGCCCCCAGACCCTTCTAGAGACTCCCAGGACGCTTCTAAAAGCCCCCAGATCATTCTAGAGCACCCCAGGACCATTCTAAAAGCCCCCAGACCCTTCTAGAGCCACCCAGGACCCTTCTAAAAGCCCCCAGACCCTTCTAGAGGACCCCAGGACCCTTCTGAAAGCCAGCAGAACATTCTAGAATCACCCAGGACCCTTCTAAAGGCACCCAGACCCTTCTAGAGCCCCCCAGGACCCTTCTAAAAGCCCCCAGACCCTTCTAGAGACCCCCAGGACCCTTCTGAAAGCCCCCAGAACCTTCTAGAGCCCTCCAGGACCCTTCTAAAAGCCCCCAGACCCTTCTAGAGAATCCGAGGACCCTTCTAAAATTCCCCAGACCCTTCTAGAGCCCCCCCGGACCCTTCTAAAAGCCCCCAGACCCTTCTATAGCCCCCCAGGACCTTTCTAAAATCACCCAGACCCTTCTAGAGGCTCCCCGGGCCCTTATAAAAGCACCCAGACCCTTCTAGAGCCTCCCAGTACCCTTCCAAAAGCAACCAGACCCTTCTAGAGAACCCCAGGACCATTCTAAAAGCCCCCAGACCCTTCTAGACCCTCCCCGGATCCTTCTAAAAGCCCCCAGACCCTTCTAGAGCCCCCTAGGATCCTTCAAAAATCACCCAGACCTTTCTAGACCATCCCCGGATCATTCTAAAAGCCCCCAGACCCTTCTAGAGCCCCCCAGGATCATTCTAAAAGCCCCCGGACCCTTCTAGAGCCCCCTAGGACCCATCTAAAAGCCCCCAGACCCTTCTAGAGGCCCCTAGGACCATTCTAAAAGCCCCCAGACCCTTCTAGACCCTCCCCAGATCCTTCGAAAAGACCCCAGACCATTCTAGAGAGCCCCAGGATCATTCTAAAAGCCCCCAGACCCTTCTAGAGCCCCCAGTACCCTTATAAAAGCCCCCAGACCCTTCTAGAGCCCCCCAGGACCCATCTAAATGCCCCCAGACCATTCAAGAGGCACCCAGGGCCCCTCTTAAGGAACCCCGTCCCTTCTAGAGCACCCCAGGACCCTTCTAAAAGCGCCCAGACCCTTCTAGAGCATCCGAGGACACTTCTAAAATTCCCCAGACCCTTCTAGAGCCACCCAGGACCCTTCTAAATGCACCCAGAACCTTCTAGAGAACCCCAGGACCCTTCTAAACGCCCCAAGACCCTTCTAGAGCATCCCAGGACCCTTCTAAAAGCACCCAGACCCATCTAGAGCCTCAGAGGACCCTTCTAAAAGCCCCCAGACCCTTCTAGAGACACCCAGGACCCTTCGAAAAGCCCCCAGACCCTTCTAGAGCCACCCAGGACCTTTCTAAAAGCCCCCAGACCCTTCTAGAGCCTCCCAGGACCCTTCTAAAAGCCCCCAGACCATTCTAGAGCACCCCAGGACCCTTCTAAAAGCCCCCAGACCTTTCTAGAGCCACCAAGGACCCTTCTAAAAGCCCCCAGACCCTTCTAGAGCCACCCAGGACCCTTCTGAAAGCCAGCAGAACATTCTAGAGTCACCCAGGACCCTTCTAAAGGCACCCAGACCCTTCTAGAGCCCCCCAGGACCCTTCTAAAAGCCCCCAGACCCTTCTATATACCCCCAGGACCCTTCTGAAAGCCCCCAGACCCTTCTATAGCACCCCAGGACCCTTCTAAAAGCCCCCAGACCCTTCTAGAGAATCCGAGGACCCTTCTAAAATTCCCCAGACCCTTCTAGAGCCCCCCCGGACCCTTCTAAAAGCCCCCAGACCCTTCTAGAGCCACCCAGGACCATTCTAAAAGCCCCCAGACCATTCTAGAGCCCCCCAGGACCCTTCTAAAAGCCCCCAGACCCTTCTAGAGACCCCCAGGACCCTTCTGAAAGCCCCCAGAACATTCTAGAGCCCCCCAGGACCCTTCTAAAAGCCCCCAGACCCTTCTAGAGCATCCGAGGACCCTTCTAAAAGCACCCAGACCCTTCTAGAGCCACCCAGGACCCTTCTAAAAGCCCCCAGACCATTCTAGAGGCCCCTAGGACCCTTCTAAATGCCCCCAGAACCCTCTAGAGCCACCCAGGACTCTTCTAAAAGCACCCAGACCCTTCTAGAGCCTCCCAGGACCCTTCTAAAAGTACCCAGACCCTTCTAGAGCACCCCAGGACCATTCTAAAGGCCCCCAGACCTTTCTAGACCCTCCCCGGATCATTCTAAAAGCCCCCAGACCCTTCTAGAGGACGCCAGGACCATTCTGAAAGCCAGCAGAACATTCTAGAGTCAACCAGGACCCTTCTAAAGGCACCCAGACCCTTCTAGAGCCCCCCAGGACCCTTCTCAAAGCGCCCAGACCCTTCTAGAGCATCCGAGGACCCTTCTAAAATTCCCCAGACCCTTCTAGAACACCCCAGGACATTTCTAAAAGCACCCAGACCCTTCTAGAGCCCCCCCGGACCCTTCTAAAAGACCCCAGACCCTTCTAGAGCCACCCAGGACCCTTCTAAAAGCACCCAGAACCTTCTAGAGACCCCAGGACCCTTCTACAAGCCCCAAGACCCTTCTAGAGCATCCCAGGACCCTTCTAAAAGCACCCAGACCCATCTAGAGCCTCCCAGGACCCTTCTAAAAGCACCCAGACCCTTCTAGAGACCCCCAGGACCCTTCTGAAAGCACCCAGAACTTTCTATAGCACCCCAGGACCCTTCTAAAAGCACCCAGACCCTTCTAGAGAATCCGAGGACCCTTCTAAAATTCCCCAGACCCTTCTAGAGCCCCGCCGGACCCTTCTAAAAGCACCCAGACCCTTCTAGAGCCACCCAGGACCATTCTAAAAGCCCCCAGACCATTCTAGAGCCCCCCAGGACCCTTCTAAAAGCCCCCAGACCCTTCTAGAGACCCCCAGGACCCTTGTAAAAGCCCCCAGACCATTCTAGAGCCCCCCAGGACCCTTCTGAAAGCCCCCAGACCCTTCTAGACCCTCCCCGGATCATTCTAAAAGCCCCCAGATTCTTCTAGAGCCTCCCAGGACCCTTCTAATAGCACCCCGACCTTTCTAGACCCTCCCCGGATCCTTCTAAATGAACCCAGACCCTTCTAGAGCCCCCCAGAACCCCTCTAAAAGCCTCCAGACCCTTGTAGAGCCTCCCAGGACCCGTCTAAAAGCGCCCAGACCCTTCTAGACCCTCCCCTGATCATTCTAAAAGACCCCAGACCCTTCTAAAACCTCCCAGGACTATTCTAAAAGAACCCAGACCATTCTAGACCCTCCCCGGATTATTCTAAAAGCCCCCAGACCCTTCTAGAGCCCCCCAAGACCCTTCTAAAAGCCTCCAGACCCTTCTAGAGCCCCGCAGGACCCTTCTAAAAGAACCCAGACACTTCTAGAGCCGCCTAGGATCCTTCAAAAAGCATAAAGACCCTTCTAGACCGTCCCCGGATCATTCTAAAAGCCCCCAGACCCTTCTAGAGCCCCTCAGGACCCTTCTAAATGCCCCCAGACCCTTCTAGAGAACCCCAGGACCCATCTAAAAGCTCCCAGATCCTTCTAGAGGCCCCCAGGACCCTTCCAAAAGCCCCCAGACCCTTCTAGAGCCCCCCAGGACCATTCTAAAAGACCCCAGACCCTTCTAGAGGCCCCCAGGACCCTACTAAAAGCTCCCAGACCCTTCTAGAGCCCCCAAGGACCCTTCTAAAAGCCCCCAGACCCTTCTAGACCCTCCCCGGATCCTTCTAAAAGCCCCCAGACCCTTCTAGATCCTCCCAGGACCTTTCTAAAAGCCCCCAGACCTTTCTAGAGGCCCTAGGACCCTTCTAAAAGCCCCCAGACCCTTCTAGAGCCGCCTAGGATCCTTCAAAAAGCATAAAGACCCTTCTAGACCGTCCCCGGATCATTCTAAAAGACCCCAGACCCTTCTAGAGCCACTCAGGACCCTTCTAAATGCCCCCAGACCCTTCTAGAGAACCCCAGGACCCATCTAAAAGCCCCCAGATCCTTCTAGAGGCCCCCAGGACCCTTCCAAAAGCCCCCAGACCCTTCTAGAGCCCCCCAGGACCATTCTAAAAGCCCCCAGACCCTTCTAGAGTCCCCCAGGACCCTACTAAAAGCTCCCAGACCCTTCTAGAGCCCCCCAGGACCCTTCTAAAAGCCCCCAGACCCTTCTAGACCCTCCCCGGATCCTTCTAAAAGCCCCCAGACCCTTCTAGATCCTCCCAGGACCTTTCTAAAAGCCCCCAGACCTTTCTAGAAGCCCCAGGACCCTTCTAAAAGCCCCCAGAACCTTCTAGAGCCCCCCAGGACCCTTCTAAAAGCCCCCAGACCCTTCTAGAGCCCCCCAGGACCTTTCTAAAAGCCCCCAGACCCTTCTAGAGCCCCCCAGGACCCTTCTACAAGCCCCCAGACCCTTCTAGCGGCACCCACGACCATTCTACAAGCCCCCAGACCCTTCTAGAGCCCCCCAGGACCCTTCTAAAAGCACCCAGACGCTTCTAGAGGCCCCCAGGACCCTTCTAAAAGCCCCCAGACCCTTCTAGAGCCCCCCAGGACCCTTCTACAAGCCCCCAGACCCTTCTAGAGCCACCCAGGACCCTTCTAAAAGCACCCAGACCCTTCTAGAGGCCCCCAGGACCCGTCTAAAAGCCTCTAGACCCTTCTAGAGCCCCCCAGGACCTTTCTAAAAGCACCCAGACCCTTCTAGATGCTCCCCGGACCCTTATAAAATCACCCCGACCCTTCTAGAATCTCCCAGTACCCTTCTAAAAGCAACCAGACCCTTCTAGAGAACCCCAGGATCATTCTAAAAGCCCCCAGACCCTTCTAGACCCTTCCCGGTTCCTTCTAAAAGCCCCCAGACCCTTCTAGAGCCCCCTAGGATCCTTCAAAAAGCACCCAGACCTTTCTAGACCGTCGGCGGATCATTCTAAAAGCCCCCAGACCCTTCTAGAGCCCCCCAGGATCATTCTAAAAGCCCCCAGACCCTTCTAGAGCCCCCTAGGACCCATCTAAAAGCCCCCAGACCCTTCTAGAGCCACCCAGTACCCTTCTAAAAGCCCCTAGACCCTTCTAGAGTCCCCCAGGACCCTTCTAAATGCCAACAAGGCCCTTCAAGAGGCACCCAGGGCCCCTCTTAAGGAACCACGTCCATTCTAGAGCACCCCAGGACCCTTCTAAAAGTCCCCAGACCCTTCTAGAGCACCCCAGGACCATTCTAAAAGACCCCAGACCCTTCTAGAGCCGCCCCGGACCCTTCTAAAAGACCCCAGACCATTCTAGAGGACCCCAGGACCCTTCTGAAAGCCAGCAGAACATTCTAGAATCACCCAGGACCCTTCTAAAGGAACCCAGACCCTTCTAGAGCCCCCCAGGACCCTTCTAAAAGCTCCCAGACCCTTCTAGAGGCCCCCAGGACCCTTCTGAAAGCCCCCAGAACATTCTAGAGCCCTCCAGGACCCTTCTAAAAGCACCCAGACCCTTCTAGAGCATCCGAGGACCCTTCTAAAATTCCCCAGACCCTTCTAGAGCAACCCAGGACACTTCTAAAAGCACCCAGACCCTTCTAGAGCCTCCCAGGACCCTTCTAAAAGCCCCCAGACCCTTCTAGAGACACCAAGGACCCTTCGAAAAGCCCCCAGACCATTCTAGAGCCACCCAGGACCTTTCTAAAAGCCCCCAGACCCTTCTAGAGCCTCCCAGGACCCTTCTAAAAGCCCCCAGACCATTCTAGAGCACCCCAGGACCCTTCTAAAAGCCCCCAGACCCTTCTAGAGCCACCCAGGACCCTTCTAAAAGCCCCCAGATCCTTCTAGAGCCACCCAGGACCCTTCTGAAAGCCTGCAGAACATTCTAGAGTCACCCAGGACCCTTCTAAAGGCACACAGACCCTTCTAGAGCCCCCCAGGACCCTTCTAAAAGCCCCCAGACCCTTCTAGAGACCCCCAGGACCCTTCTGAAAGCCCCCAGAAACTTCTAGAGCCCTCCAGGACCCCTCTAAAAGC
This sequence comes from Clamator glandarius, assembly GCA_033459285.1. Lineage (NCBI taxonomy): Eukaryota > Metazoa > Chordata > Aves > Cuculiformes > Cuculidae > Clamator > Clamator glandarius. The sequence continues at coordinate 26,671 of JAUNZM010002521.1, read as the reverse complement.
ACCCAGACCCTTCTAGAGAATCCGACGACCCTTCTAAAATTCCCCAGACCCTTCTAGAGCCCCCCCGGACCCTTCTAAAAGCCCCCAGACCCTTCTAGAGCCACCCAGGACCATTCTAAAAGTCCCCAGACCATTCTAGAGCCCCCGAGGACCCTTCTAAAAGCCCCCAGACCCTTCTAGAGACCCCCAGGACCCTTCTGAAAGCCCCCAGAACATTCTAGAGCCCCCCAGGACCCTTCTAAAAGCCCCCAGACCCTTCTAGAGCATCCGAGGACCCTTCTAAAAGCACCCAGACCATTCTAGAGCATCCCAGGACCCTTCTAAAAGCACCCAGACCCTTCTAGAGGCCCCTAGGACCCTTCTAAAAGCCCCCAGACCCTACTAGAGTCCCCCAGGACCCTTCTAAAAGCCCCCAGACCATTCTAGAGCCCCCCAGGACCCTTCTAAAGGCCCCCAGACCCTTCTAGACCCTCCCCGGATCATTCTAAAAGCCCCCAGATTCTTCTAGAGCCTCCCAGGACCCTTCTAATAGCCCCCCGACCTTTCTAGACCCTCCCCGGATCCTTCTAAATGAACCCAGACCCTTCTAGGGCCCCCCAGAACACCTCTAAAAGCCTCCAGAGTATTGTAGAGCCCCCCAGGACCCGTATAAAAGCGCCCAGACCCATCTAGACCCTCCCCTGATCATTCTAAAAGACCCCAGACCCTTCTAAAACCACCCAGGACTATTCTAAAAGAACCCAGACCATTCTAGACCCTCCCCGGATTATTCTAAAAGCCCCCAGACCCTCCTAGAGCCCCCCAAGACCCTTCTAAAAGCCTCCAGACCCTTCTAGAGCCCCCCAGGACCCTTCTAAAAGAACCCAGACCCTTCTAGAGCCGCCTAGGATCCTTCAAAAAGCATAAAGACCCTTCTAGACCGTCCCCGGATCATTCTAAAAGACCCCAGACCCTTCTAGAGCCCCTCAGGACCCTTCTAAATGCCCCCAGACCCTTCTAGAGAACCCCACAACGCATCTAAAAGCCCCCAGATCCTTCTAGAGGCCCCCAGGACCCTTCTAAAAGCCCCTAGACCCTTCTAGAGCCCCCCAGGACCATTCTAAAAGACCCCAGACCCTTCTAGAGCCCCCCAGGACCCTACTAAAAGCTCCCAGACCCTTCTAGAGCCCCCCCGGACCCTTCTAAAAGATCCCAGACCCTTCTAGACCCTCCCCGGATCCTTCTAAAAGCCCCCAGACCCTTCTAGATCCTCCCAGGACCTTTCTAAAAGACCCCAGACCTTTCTAGAGGCCCCAGGACCCTTCTAAAAGACCCCAGACCCTTCTAGAGCCCCCCAGGACCTTTCTAAAAGCCCCCACACCCTTCTAGAGCCCCCCAGGACCCTTCTAAAAGCCCCCAGACCCTTCTTGATCCCACCAGGACCCTTGTAAAAGCCCCCAGACCCTTCTAGAGGCACCCAGTACCCTTCTACAAGCCCCCAGACCCTTCTAGAACTCCCCAGGACCCTTCTAAAAGCACCCAGACCCTTCTAGAGGCCCCCAGGACCCTTCTAAAAGCCCCCAGACCCTTCTAGAGCCCCCCAGGACCCTTCTACAAGCACCCAGACCCTTCTAGAGCCACCCAGGACCCTTCTAAAAGCACCCAGACCCTTCTAGAGGCCCCCAGGACCCGTCTAAAAGCCTCTAGACCCTTCTAGAGCCCCCCAGGACCTTTCTAAAATCACCCAGACCCTTCTAGAGGCTCCCCGGACCCTTATAAAAGCACCCCGACCCTTCTAGAGCCTCCCAGTACCCTTCTAAAAGCAACCAGACCCTTCTAGAGAACCCCAGGACCCTTCTAAAAGCCCCCAGACCCTTCTAGACCCTCCCCGGATCCTTCTAAAAGCCGCCAGACCCTTCTAGAGCCCCCTAGGATCCTTCAAAAAGCACCCAGACCTTTCTAGACCGTCCCCGGATCATTCTAAAAGCCCCCAGACCCTTCTAGAGCCCCCTAGGACCCATCTAAAAGCCCCGAGACCCTTCTAGAGGCCCCTAGGACCATTCTAAAAGACCCCAGACCCCTCTAGACCCTCCCCGGATCCTTGGAAAAGACCCCAGACCCTTCTAGAGCCCCCCAGGATCATTCTAAAAGCCCCCAGACCCTTCTAGAGCCCCCCAGGACCCTTCTAAAAGTCCCCAGACCCCTCTAGAGCACCCCAGGACCATTCTAAAAGCCCCCAAACCCTTCTAGAGGACCCCAGGACCCTTCTGAAAGCCAGCAGAACATTCTAGAGTCACCCAGGACCTTTCTAAAGGCACCCAGACCCTTCTAGAGCCCCCCAGGACCCTTCTAACAGCGCCCAGACCCTTCTAGAGACTCCCAGGACCCTTCTGAAAGCCCCCAGAACCTTCTAGAGACCTCCAGGACCCTTCTAGAGCATCCGAGGACACTTCTAAAATTACCCAGACCCTTCTAGAGCATCCGAGGACACTTCTAAAATTCCCCAGACCCTTCTAGAGCACCCCAGGACACTTCTAAAAGCCCCCAGACCCTTCTAGAGCCCAACCGGACCCTTCTAAAAGCCCCCAGACCCTTCTAGAGCCACCCAGGACCCTTCTAAAAGCACCCAGAACCTTCTAGAGCCCCCCAGGACCCATCTACAAGCCCCCAGACCCTTCTAGAGCATCCCAGGACCCTTCTAAAAGCACCCAGACCCATCTAGATCCTCCCAGGACCTTTCTAAAAGACCCCAGACCCTTCTAGAGCCTCCCAGGACCCTTCTAAAAGCCCCCAGACCATTCTAGAGCACCCCAGGACCCTTCTAAAAGCACCCAGACCCTTCTAGATCCCCCCAGGACCCTTCTAAAAGCCCCCAGACCCTTCTAGAGGAACCCAGGACCCTTCTGAAAGCAAGCAGAACATTCTAGAGTCACCCAGGACCCTTCTAAAAGCCCCCAGAACCTTCTAGAGCCCCCCAGGACCCTTCTAAAAGCCCCCAGACCCTTCTAGAGACCCCCAGGACCCTTCTGAAAGCCCCCAGAACCATCTAGAGCCCTCCAGGACCCTTCTAAGAGCCCCCTGACCCTTCTAGAGAATCCGAGGACCCTTCTAATATTCCCGAGACCCTTCTAGAGCCCCCCCGGACCCTTGTAAAAGCCACCAGACCCTTCTAGAGGCACCCAGGACCCTTATAAAAGCACCCAGACCCTTCCAGAGCCTCCCAGGACCCTTCTACAAGCACCCAGACCCTTCTAGAGCCCCCCAGGACCCTTCTAATAGCCCCCAGACCCGTCTAGATGCCACCAGGACCCTTCTAAAAGTCCCCAGATTCTTCTAGAGCCCCCCCGGACCCATATAAAAGCCCCCAGACCCTTCTAGAGGCCCCCAGGACCCTTATAAAAGCACCCAGACCCTTCCAGAGCCTCACAGGTCCCTTCTAAACGCCCCCAGACCCTTCTAGAGAACCCCAGGACCCATCTAAAAGCCCCCAGATCCTTCTAGAGGCCTCCAGGACCCTTCTAAAAGTCCCCAGACCCTTCTAGAGCCCCCCCGGACCATTCTAAAAGACCCCAGACCCTTCTAGAGCCCCCCAGGACCCTACTAAAAGCTCCCAGACCCTTCTAGAGCCCCCCAGGACCATTCTAAAAGCCCCCAGACCCTTCTAGACCCTCCCCGGATCCTTCTAAAAGCCCCCAGACCCTTCTAGATCCTCCCAGGACCTTTCTAAAAGCCCCCAGACCTTTCTAGAGGCCCCAGGACCCTTCTAAAAGCCCCCAGACCCTTCTAGAGCCCCCCAGGACCCTTCTAAAAGACCCCAGACCCTTCTAGAGCACCCCAGGACCCTTCTAAAAGCCCCCAGACCCTTCTTGAGCCCCCCAGGACCCTTCTAAAAGACCCCAGACCCTTCTAGCGGCACCCAGGACCCTTCTACAAGCCCCCAGACCCTTCTAGAGCCCCCCAGGACCCTTCTAAAAGCTCCCAGACCCTTCTAGATGCCCCCAGGACCCTTCTAAAAGCCCCCAGACCCTTCTAGAGACCCCCGGACCCTTCACCAAGCTCCCAGACCCTTCTAGATCCACCCAGGACCCTTCTAAAAGCACCCAGACCCTTCTAGAGGACCCCAGGACCCGTCTAAAAGCCTCTAGACCCTTCTAGAGCCCCCCAGGACCTTTCTAAAAGCACCCAGACACTTCTAGAGGCTCCCCGGACACTTATAAAAGCACCCCGACCCTTCTAGAGCCTCCCAGTACCCTTCTAAAAGCAACCAGACCCTTCTAGAGAACCCCAGGACCCTTCTAAAAGCCCCCAGACCCTTCTAGAGCCCCCCAGAATCATTCCAAAAGCCCCCAGACCCTTCTAGAGCCCCCTAGGACCCATCTGAAAGCCCCCAGACCCTTCTAGAGGCCCCTAGGACCCTTCTAAAAGCTCACAGACCCTTCTAGACCCTCCCCGGATCCTTCGAAAAGACCCCAGACCCTTCTAGAGCCCCCCAGGATCATTCTAAAAGCCCCCAGACCCTTCTAGAGCCCCCTGGTACCCTTCTAAAAGCCCCTAAACCCTTCTAGAGCATCCCAGGACCCTTCTAAATGCCCCCAGACCCTTCAAGAGGCACCCAGGGCCCCTCTTAATGAACCCCGTCCCTTCTAGAGCACCCCAGGACCCTTCTAAAAGTCCCCAGGCCCTTCTAGAGCACCCCAGGACACTTCTAAAAGCCCCCAGACCCTTCTAGAGCCCCCCCGGACCCTTCTAAAAGCCCCCAGACCCTTCTAGAGGACCCCAGGACCCTTCTAAAAGCCCCCAGACCCTTCTAGAGCACCCCAGGACCCTTCTAAAAGCTCCCAGAGCTTTCTAGATGCCCCCAGGACCCTTCTAAAAGCCTCTAGACCCTTCTAGAGCCCCCCCGGACCCTTCTAAAAGCCCCCAGACCCTTCTAGAGCCCCCCAGGACCCTTCTACAAGCCCCCAGACCCTTCTAGAGCCACCCAGGACCCTTCTAAAAGCACCCAGACCATTCTAGAGGCCCCCAGGACCCGTCTAAAAGCCTCTAGACCCTTCTAGAGCCCCCCAGGACCTTTCTAAAAGCACCCAGACCCTTCTAGAGGCTCCCCGGACCCTTATTAAAGCAGCCCGACCCTTCTAGAGCCTCCCAGTACCCTTCTAAAGGCACCCAGACCCTTCTAGAGCCCCCCAGGACCCCTCTAAAAGCGCCGAGACCCTTCTAGAGACTCCCAGGACCCTTCTGAAAGCTCCCAGAACCTTCTAGAGACCTCCAGGACCCTTCTAAAAGCACCCAGACCCTTCTAGAGCATCCGAGGACACTTCTAAAATTCCCCAGACCCTTCTAGAGCACCCCAGGACACTTCTAAAAGCCCCCAGACCCTTCTAGAGCCCAACCGGACCCTTCTAAAAGCCCCCAGACCCTTCTAGAGCCACCCAGGACCCTTCTAAAAGCACCCAGAACCTTCTAGAGCCCCCCAGGACCCATCTACAAGCCCCCAGACCCTTCTAGAGCATCCCAGGACCCTTCTAAAAGCACCCAGACCCATCTAGATCCTCCCAGGACCTTTCTAAAAGACCCCAGACCCTTCTAGAGCCTCCCAGGACCCTTCTAAAAGCCCCCAGACCATTCTAGAGCACCCCAGGACCCTTCTAAAAGCACCCAGACCCTTCTAGATCCCCCCAGGACCCTTCTAAAAGCCCCCAGACCCTTCTAGAGGAACCCAGGACCCTTCTGAAAGCAAGCAGAACATTCTAGAGTCACCCAGGACCCTTCTAAAAGCCCCCAGAACCTTCTAGAGCCCCCCAGGACCCTTCTAAAAGCCCCCAGACCCTTCTAGAGACCCCCAGGACCCTTCTGAAAGCCCCCAGAACCATCTAGAGCCCTCCAGGACCCTTCTAAAAGCCCCCTGACCCTTCTAGAGAATCCGAGGACCCTTCTAATATTCCCGAGACCCTTCTAGAGCCCCCCCGGACCCTTGTAAAAGCCACCAGACCCTTCTAGAGGCACCCAGGACCCTTATAAAAGCACCCAGACCCTTCCAGAGCCTCCCAGGACCCTTCTACAAGCACCCAGACCCTTCTAGAGCCCCCCAGGACCCTTCTAATAGCCCCCAGACCCGTCTAGATGCCACCAGGACCCTTCTAAAAGTCCCCAGATTCTTCTAGAGCCCCCCCGGACCCATATAAAAGCCCCCAGACCCTTCTAGAGGCCCCCAGGACCCTTATAAAAGCACCCAGACCCTTCCAGAGCCTCACAGGTCCCTTCTAAACGCCCCCAGACCCTTCTAGAGAACCCCAGGACCCATCTAAAAGCCCCCAGATCCTTCTAGAGGCCTCCAGGACCCTTCTAAAAGTCCCCAGACCCTTCTAGAGCCCCCCCGGACCATTCTAAAAGACCCCAGACCCTTCTAGAGCCCCCCAGGACCCTACTAAAAGCTCCCAGACCCTTCTAGAGCCCCCCAGGACCATTCTAAAAGCCCCCAGACCCTTCTAGACCCTCCCCGGATCCTTCTAAAAGCCCCCAGACCCTTCTAGATCCTCCCAGGACCTTTCTAAAAGCCCCCAGACCTTTCTAGAGGCCCCAGACCCTTCTAAAAGCCCCCAGACCCTTCTAGAGCCCCCCAGGACCCTTCTAAAAGACCCCAGACCCTTCTAGAGCACCCCAGGACCCTTCTAAAAGCCCCCAGACCCTTCTTGAGCCCCCCAGGACCCTTCTAAAAGACCCCAGACCCTTCTAGCGGCACCCAGGACCCTTCTACAAGCCCCCAGACCCTTCTAGAGCCCCCCAGGACCCTTCTAAAAGCTCCCAGACCCTTCTAGATGCCCCCAGGACCCTTCTAAAAGCCCCCAGACCCTTCTAGAGACCCCCGGACCCTTCACCAAGCTCCCAGACCCTTCTAGATCCACCCAGGACCCTTCTAAAAGCACCCAGACCCTTCTAGAGGACCCCAGGACCCGTCTAAAAGCCTCTAGACCCTTCTAGAGCCCCCCAGGACCTTTCTAAAAGCACCCAGACACTTCTAGAGGCTCCCCGGACACTTATAAAAGCTACCCCGACCCTTCTAGAGCCTCCCAGTACCCTTCTAAAAGCAACCAGACCCTTCTAGAGAACCCCAGGACCCTTCTAAAAGCCCCCAGACCCTTCTAGAGCCCCCCAGAATCATTCCAAAAGCCCCCAGACCCTTCTAGAGCCCCCTAGGACCCATCTGAAAGCCCCCAGACCCTTCTAGAGGCCCCTAGGACCCTTCTAAAAGCTCACAGACCCTTCTAGACCCTCCCCGGATCCTTCGAAAAGACCCCAGACCCTTCTAGAGCCCCCCAGGATCATTCTAAAAGCACCCAGACCCTTCTAGAGCCCCCTGGTACCCTTCTAAAAGCCCCTAAACCCTTCTAGAGCATCCCAGGACCCTTCTAAATGCCCCCAGACCCTTCAAGAGGCACCCAGGGCCCCTCTTAATGAACCCCGTCCCTTCTAGAGCACCCCAGGACCCTTCTAAAAGTCCCCAGGCCCTTCTAGAGCACCCCAGGACACTTCTAAAAGCCCCCAGACCCTTCTAGAGCCCCCCCGGACCCTTCTAAAAGACCCCAGACCCTTCTAGAGGACCCCAGGACCCTTCTAAAAGCCCCCAGACCCTTCTAGAGCACCCCAGGACCCTTCTAAAAGCTCCCAGAGCTTTCTAGATGCCCCCAGGACCCTTCTAAAAGCCCCCAGACCCTTCTAGAGCCCCCCAGGACCCTTCTACAAGCCCCCAGACCCTTCTAGAGCCACCCAGGACCCTTCTAAAAGCACCCAGACCATTCTAGAGGCCCCCAGGACCCGTCTAAAAGCCTCTAGACCCTTCTAGAGCCCCCCAGGACCTTTCTAAAAGCACCCAGACCCTTCTAGAGGCTCCCCGGACCCTTATAAAAGCAGCCCGACCCTTCTAGAGCCTCCCAGTACCCTTCTAAAAGCAACCAGACCCTTCTAAAGAACCCCAGGACCCTTCTAAAAGCCCCCAGACCCTTCTAGACCCTCCCCGGATATTTCTAAAAGCCCCCAGACCCTTCTAGAGCCACCTAGGATCCTTCAAAAAGCACCCAGACCTTTCTAGACCGTCCCCGGATCATTCTAAAAGCCCCCAGACCCTTCTAGAGACGCCCAGGATCATTCTAAAAGCACCGAGACCCTTCTAGAGCCCCCCAGGTTCATTCCAAAAGCCCCCAGACCCTTCTAGAGCCCCCTAGGACCCATCTAAAAGCCCCCAGACCCTTCTAGAGTCCCCTAGGACACTTCTAAAAGCCCCCAGACCCTTCTAGACCCTCCCCGGATCCTTCGAAAAGACCCCAGACCCATCTAGAGCCCCCCAGGACCCTTCTAAAAGCCCCCAGACCCTTCTAGAGCCCCCCAGTACCCTTCTAAAAGCCCCTAGACCCTTCTAGAGCCCCCCAGGACCCTTCTAAATGCCCCCAGACCCTTCAAGAGGCACCCAGAACTCTTCTAAAAGCAAACAGACCATTCTAGAGCCTCCCAGGACCATTCTAAAAGACCCCAGACCCTTCTAGACCCCCCCCGGACCCTTATAAAAGCCCCCAGACCCTTCTAGAGCCCCCCAGGAACCTTCTGAAAGGCCGCAGACACTTATAGACACTCCCCGGATCCTTCTAAAAGACCCCAGACCCTTCTAGAGCACCCCAGGACCCTTCTAAAAGCCCCCAGACACTTCTAGAGCCCCCCAGGCCTCCTCTTAAGGCACCCCGTCCCTTCTAGAGCACCCCAGGACCCTTCTAAAAGTACCCAGACGTTTCTAGAGCACGCCAGGACCCGTCTAAAAGACCCCAGACCACTCTAGAGCCCCCCCCGGACCTTTCTAAAAGCCTCCAGACCCTTCTAGAGGCTCCCTGGACCTTTCTGAAAGCACCAAGAACCTTCTAGAGCCCCCCAGGACCCTTCTAAAAGCACCCAGAGCATTCTAGAGCATCCCAGGACCATTCTAAAAGCCCCCAGACCCTTCTAGAGCCTCCCTGGATCCTTCTAAAAGCCCCCAGACTCTTCTAGATACTCCCAGGACCCTTCTAAAAGCCCCCAGACCATTCTAGAGCCACCCAGGACCCTTCTAAAAGCACCCAGACCCTTCTAGAGCCTCCCAGGACCCTTCTAAAAGCACCCAGACCATTCTAGAGCACCCCAGGACCCTTCTAAAAGCCCCCAGAACCTTCTAGAGCCTACCAGGACCTTTCTACAAGCCTCCAGACCCTTCTAGAGCCCCCAAGGACCCTTCTAAAAGCCCCCAGACCCTTCTAGAGGCCCCCAGGACCCTTCTAAAAGCCACCAGACCCTTCTAGAGCCCCCCCAGGACCATTCTACAAGCCCCCAGACCCTTCTAGAGCCCCCCAGGACCCTTCTACAAGCCCCCAGACCAATCTAGATCCACCCAGGACCCTTCTAAAAGCCCCCAGACCCTTCTAGAGGCCCCCAGGTCTCGTCTAAAAGCCTCTAGACCCTTCTAGAGCCCCCCAGGACCTTTCTAAAAGCACCCAGACCCTTCTAGAGGCTCCCCGGTCCCTTATAAAAGCACCCAGACCCTTCTAGAGCCTCCCAGGACCCTTCTAAATGCCACCAGACCCTTCTAGAGACCCCCAGGACCCTTCTAAAAGCCCCCAGACCCTTCTAGACACTCCTCGGATCCTTCTAAACGCCCTCAGACCCTTCTAGAGCCCCCTAGGATCCTTCAAAAAGCACCCAGACCCTTCTAGACCGTCCCCGGATCATTCTAAAAGCCCCCAGACCCTTCTAGAGCCACCCAAGACACTTCTAAAAGCCCCCTGACCCTTCTAGAGCCCCCTATGACCCATCTAAATGCCCCCAGACCCTTCTAGAGGCCCCCAGGACCCTTCTAAAAGCTACCAGAGCCTTCTAGACCCTCCCCGGATCCTTCTAAAAAAACCCAGACCATTCTAGAGCATCCCAGGACCATTCTAAAGCCCTGAGACCCTTCTAGAGGACACCAGGACCCTTCTAAAAGCCCCCAGACACTTCTAGAGCCCCCCAGGACCCTTCTAAAAGCCTACAGACCCTTCTAGAGCCCCCCAGGACCCTTCTAAAAGCCCCCAGACCAATCTAGAGGTCCCCAGGGCATTCTTAAGGAACCCCGTCCATTCTAGAGCACCCCAGGACCCTTCTAAAAGTCCCCAGACCCTTCTAGAGCACACCAGGACCCTTCTAAATGCCCCAAGACCCTTCTAGAGCCCCCCAGGACCATTCTAAAAGCACCCAGATCCTTCTAGAGGCCTCCAGGACCCTTCTAAAAGTCCCCAGACCCTTCTAGAGCCCCCCCGGACCATTCTAAAAGACCCCAGACCCTTCTAGAGCCCCCCAGGACCCTACTAAAAGCTCCCAGACCCTTCTAGAGCCCCCCCGGACCATTCTAAAAGACCCCAGACCCTTCTAGAGCCCCCCAGGACCCTACTAAAAGCTCCCAGACCCTTCTAGAGCCCCCCAGGACCATTCTAAAAGCCCCCAGACCCTTCTAGACCCTCCCCGGATCCTTCTAAAAGCCCCCAGACCCTTCTAGATCCTCCCAGGACCTTTCTAAAAGCCCCCAGACCTTTCTAGAGGCCCCAGGACCCTTCTAAAAGCCCCCAGACCCTTCTAGAGCCCCCCAGGACCCTTCTAAAAGCCCCCAGACCCTTCTTGAGCCCCCCAGGACCCTTCTAAAAGACCCCAGACCCTTCTAGCGGCACCCAGGACCCTTCTACAAGCCCCCAGACCCTTCTAGAGCCCCCCAGGACCCTTCTAAAAGCTCCCAGACCCTTCTAGATGCCCCCAGGACCCTTCTAAAAGCCCCCAGACCCTTCTAGAGACCCCCGGACCCTTCACCAAGCTCCCAGACCCTTCTAGATCCACCCAGGACCCTTCTAAAAGCACCCAGACCCTTCTAGAGGACCCCAGGACCCGTCTAAAAGCCTCTAGACCCTTCTAGAGCCCCCCAGGACCTTTCTAAAAGCACCCAGACACTTCTAGAGGCTCCCCGGACACTTATAAAAGCACCCCGACCCTTCTAGAGCCTCCCAGTACCCTTCTAAAAGCAACCAGACCCTTCTAGAGAACCCCAGGACCCTTCTAAAAGCCCCCAGACCCTTCTAGAGCCCCCCAGAATCATTCCAAAAGCCCCCAGACCCTTCTAGAGCCCCCTAGGACCCATCTGAAAGCCCCCAGACCCTTCTAGAGGCCCCTAGGACCCTTCTAAAAGCTCACAGACCCTTCTAGACCCTCCCCGGATCCTTCGAAAAGACCCCAGACCTTTCTAGAGCCCCCCAGGATCATTCTAAAAGCCCCCAGACCCTTCTAGAGCCCCCTGGTACCCTTCTAAAAGCCCCTAAACCCTTCTAGAGCATCCCAGGACCCTTCTAAATGCCCCCAGACCCTTCAAGAGGCACCCAGGGCCCCTCTTAATGAACCCCGTCCCTTCTAGAGCACCCCAGGACCCTTCTAAAAGCCCCCAGACCCTTCTTGAGCCCCCCAGGACCCTTCTAAAAGACCCCAGACCCTTCTAGCGGCACCCAGGACCCTTCTACAAGCCCCCAGACCCTTCTAGAGCCCCCCAGGACCCTTCTAAAAGCTCCCAGACCCTTCTAGATGCCCCCAGGACCCTTCTAAAAGCCCCCAGACCCTTCTAGAGACCCCCGGACCCTTCACCAAGCTCCCAGACCCTTCTAGATCCACCCAGGACCCTTCTAAAAGCACCCAGACCCTTCTAGAGGACCCCAGGACCCGTCTAAAAGCCTCTAGACCCTTCTAGAGCCCCCCAGGACCTTTCTAAAAGCACCCAGACACTTCTAGAGTCTCCCCGGACACTTATAAAAGCACCCCGACCCTTCTAGAGCCTCCCAGTACCCTTCTAAAAGCAACCAGACCCTTCTAGAGAACCCCAGGACCCTTCTAAAAGCCCCCAGACCCTTCTAGAGCCCCCCAGAATCATTCCAAAAGCACCCAGACCCTTCTAGAGCCCCCTAGGACCCATCTGAAAGCCCCCAGACCCTTCTAGAGGCCCCTAGGACCCTTCTAAAAGCTCACAGACCCTTCTAGACCCTCCCCGGATCCTTCGAAAAGACCCCAGACCCTTCTAGAGCCCCCCAGGATCATTCTAAAAGCCCCCAGACCCTTCTAGAGCCCCCTGGTACCCTTCTAAAAGCCCCTAAACCCTTCTAGAGCATCCCAGGACCCTTCTAAATGCCCCCAGACCCTTCAAGAGGCACCCAGGGCCCCTCTTAATGAACCCCGTCCCTTCTAGAGCACCCCAGGACCCTTCTAAAAGCTCCCAGAGCTTTCTAGATGCCCCCAGGACCCTTCTAAAAGCCCCCAGACCCTTCTAGAGCCCCCCAGGACCCTTCTACAAGCCCCCAGACCCTTCTAGAGCCACCCAGGACCCTTCTAAAAGCACCCAGACCATTCTAGAGGCCCCCAGGACCCGTCTAAAAGCCTCTAGACCCTTCTAGAGCCCCCCAGGACCTTTCTAAAAGCACCCAGACCCTTCTAGATGCTCCCCGGACCCTTATAAAAGCAGCCCGACCCTTCTAGAGCCTCCCAGTACCCTTCTAAAAGCAACCAGACCCTTCTAGAGAACCCCAGGACCCTTCTAAAAGCCCCCAGACCCTTCTAGACCCTCCCTGGATATTTCTAAAAGCCCCCAGACCCTTCTAGAGCCACCTAGGATCCTTCAAAAAGCACCCAGACCTTTCTAGACCGTCCCCGGATCATTCTAAAAGCCCCCAGACCCTTCTAGAGACGCCCAGGATCATTCTAAAAGCACCGAGACCCTTCTAGAGCCCCCCAGGATCATTCCAAAAGCCCCCAGACCCTTCTAGAGCCCCCTAGGACCCATCTAAAAGCCCCCAGACCCTTCTAGAGTCCCCTAGGACACTTCTAAAAGCCCCCAGACCCTTCTAGACCCTCCCCGGATCCTTCGAAAAGACCCCAGACCCTTCTAGAGCCCCCCAGGATCATTCTAAAAGCCCCCAGACCCTTCTAGAGCCCCCCAGTACCCTTCTAAAAGCCCCTAGACCCTTCTAGAGCCCCCCAGGACCCTTCTAAATGCCCCCAGACCCTTCAAGAGGCACCCAGAACTCTTCTAAAAGCAAACAGACCATTCTAGAGCCTCCCAGGACCATTCTAAAAGACCCCAGACCCTTCTAGACCCCCCCAGGACCCTTATAAAAGCCCCCAGACCCTTCTAGAGCCCCCCAGGAACCTTCTGAAAGGCCGCAGACACTTATAGACACTCCCCGGATCCTTCTAAAAGACCCCAGACCCTTCTAGAGCACCCCAGGACCCTTCTAAAAGCCCCCAGACACTTCTAGAGCCCCCCAGGCCTCCTCTTAAGGCACCCCGTCCCTTCTAGAGCACCCCAGGACCCTTCTAAAAGTACCCAGACGTTTCTAGAGCACGCCAGGACCCGTCTAAAAGACCCCAGACCACTCTAGAGCCCCCCCGGACCTTTCTAAAAGCCTCCAGACCCTTCTAGAGGCTCCCTGGACCTTTCTGAAAGCACCAAGAACCTTCTAGAGCCCCCCAGGACCCTTCTAAAAGCACCCAGAGCCTTCTAGAGCATCCCAGGACCATTCTAAAAGCCCCCAGACCCTTCTAGAGCCTCCCTGGATCCTTCTAAAAGCCCCCAGACTCTTCTAGATACTCCCAGGACCCTTCTAAAAGCCCCCAGACCATTCTAGAGCCACCCAGGACCCTTCTAAAAGCCCCCAGACCCTTCTAGAGCCTCCCAGGACCCTTCTAAAAGCACCCAGACCATTCTAGAGCACCCCAGGACCCTTCTAAAAGCCCCCAGAACCTTCTAGAGCCTACCAGGACCTTTCTACAAGCCTCCAGACCCTTCTAGAGCCCCCAAGGACCCTTCTAAAAGCCCCCAGACCCTTCTAGAGGCCCCCAGGACCCTTCTAAAAGCCACCAGACCCTTCTAGAGCCCCCCCAGGACCATTCTACAAGCCCCCAGACCCTTCTAGAGCCCCCCAGGACCCTTCTACAAGCCCCCAGACCAATCTAGATCCACCCAGGACCCTTCTAAAAGCCCCCAGACCCTTCTAGAGGCCCCCAGGTCTCGTCTAAAAGCCTCTAGACCCTTCTAGAGCCCCCCAGGGCCTTTCTAAAAGCACCCAGACCCTTCTAGAGGCTCCCCGGTCCCTTATAAAAGCACCCAGACCCTTCTAGAGCCTCCCAGGACCCTTCTAAATGCCACCAAACCCTTCTAGAGACCCCCAGGACCCTTCTAAAAGCCCCCAGACCCTTCTAGACACTCCTCGGATCCTTCTAAACGCCCTCAGACCCTTCTAGAGCCCCCTAGGATCCTTCAAAAAGCACCCAGACCCTTCTAGACCGTCCCCGGATCATTCTAAAAGCCCCCAGACCCTTCTAGAGCCACCCAGGACACTTCTAAAAGCCCCCTGACCCTTCTAGAGCCCCCTATGACCCATCTAAATGCCCCCAGACCCTTCTAGAGGACCCCAGGACCCTTCTAAAAGCCCCCAGAGCCTTCTAGACCCTCCCCGGATCCTTCTAAAAAACCCCAGACCATTCTAGAGCATCCCAGGACCATTCTAAAGCCCTGAGACCCTTCTAGAGGACACCAGGACCCTTCTAAAAGCCCCCAGACACTTCTAGAGCCCCCCAGGACCCTTCTAAAAGCCTACAGACCCTTCTAGAGCCCCCCAGGACCCTTCTAAAAGCCCCCAGACCAATCTAGAGGTCCCCAGGGCATTCTTAAGGCACCCCGTCCATTCTAGAGCACCCCAGGACCCTTCTAAAAGTCCCCAGACCCTTCTAGAGCACACCAGGACCCTTCTAAATGCCCCAAGACCCTTCTAGAGCCCCCCAGGACCATTCTAAAAGCACCCAGACCCTTATAGAGGCCCCCAGGACCCTTCTAAAAGCCCCCAGACCATTCTAGAGACACCCAGGACCCTTCTAAATGCCCCCAGACCCTTCTAGATAAGCCAGGACCCTTCGAAAAGCCTCCAGAACCTTCTAGATCCACCCAGGACCCTTCTAAAAGCCACCAGACCCTTCTAGACCCTCCCCGGATCATTCTAAAAGCCCCCAGACCCTTCTAGAGCCTCGCAGGCTCTAGAAGGGTCTGGGGGCTTTTAGAAGGGTCCTGGGGAGCTCTAGAAGGGTCTGGGGTCTTTTAGAAGGGTCCTGGGGAGCTCTAGAAGGGTCTGGGTCCTGTTAGAAGGGTCCTTGGGGGCTCTAGAAATGTCTGAGTATCATTATAGAGGCCTTGGGGGCATCTAGAAGGGTCTGGGGGATATTAGAAGGGTCCTGGAGAGCTCTAGAAGGGTCTGGGGTATTTTAGAAGGGTTCTGGGGAGCTCTAGAAGGGTCTGGGATCTTTCAGAAGGGTCCTGGGGGGCTGTAGAAGGGTCTGGAGTCTTTTAGAAGGGTCCTGGGGGGCTCTAGAAGGGTCTGGGGGCTTATTAGAAGGGGCCTGGGGGTCTCTAGAAGGGTCTGTAGGCTTTTATAGGGTCCTCGGGGTCTGTAGAAGTGTCTGGGTGCTTTTAGAAGGGTCCTGTGGGGCTCTAGAAGGTTCTGGGGGCTTTTAGAAGGGTCCTGGGGGCCTCTGGAATTGTCTGAGGGAGTTTAGAAGGGTCCTGGGAGGTTCTAGAAGGGTCTGGGTGCTTTTAGAATGATCCAGGGAGGGTCTAGAAGGGTCTGGGGGCTTTTAGTAGGGTCCTGTGGGGCTCTAGAAGGGTCAGGGTGCTTTTAGAAGGTGCCTAGGGGGCTCTAGAAGGGTCTGGGTGCTTTTAGAAGGGTCCTAAGGGGCTCTAGAAGCGTCTGGGGGATTTTAGAAGGGTCCTGGGTAGCTCTAGAAGGGTCTGGGGGCTTTCAGAAGGGTCCTGGGGGGCTGTAGAAGGGTCTGGAGTCTTTTAGAAGGGTCCTGGGGGGCTCTAGAAGGGTCTGGGGGCATTCAGAAGGGTCCTGGGGGCCTCTAGAACGATCTGGAAGCTTTTAGAAGGGCCCTGGGCGGCTCTAGAAGGGTCTGGGGGCATTTAGAAGGGTCCTGGTGGGCTCTAGAAGGGTCTGGGGGTTTTCAGAAGGGTCCTGGGGGCCTCTAGAAGGGTCTGGAAGCTTTTAGAAGGGTCCTGGGCGCATCTAGAAGGGTCTGGAGTCTTTTAGAAGGGTCCTGGGAGGATCCAGATGGGTCTGGGTGCTTTTAGAAGGATCCGGAGAGGGTCTAGATGGGTCTGGGTGCATTTAGAAGGGTCCTGGGGGGCTCTACAAATGTCTGGAGGCTTTTAGAAGGGTCCAGGGGGCCTCTAGAAGGGTCTGGGGGCTTTTAGAAGAGTCCTGGTGGCCTCTAGAAGGGTCTGGCGGCTTTTAGAAGAGTCCTGGGGCCTCTAGAAGGGTCTGGGGGCTTTTAGAAGGGTCCTGGGGGGCTCTAGAAGGGTCTGGAGGCTTTTAGAAGGTTCCGGTGTGGCTCTAGAATGGTGTGGGGGCTTTTAGAAGGGTCCTGGGGGCATCTAGAAGGCTCTGGGGGCTTTTATAAGGGTCCTGGGGGGCCCTAGAAGGGTCTGGGGGATATTAGAAGGGTCCTGGGATGGTCTAACAAGGGTCTGGGTTGTTTTAGAAGGGTCCTGCGGGTCTCTAGAAAGGTCTGGGGGCTTTTAGAAGGGTCCTTGGGGGCTCTAGAAGGGTCTGGGGACCATTAGAGGGGCACTAGGGGAATCTAGAAGGGCCTGGGGGCTTTTAGAAGGGTTCTGGTAGGCTGTAGAAGGGTCTGGGTGCATTTAGAAGGGTCCCGCGGGTCTCTAGAAGGGTCTGGGGGCTTTTAGAATGGTCCTTGGGGGCTGTAGAAGGGTCTGGGGACCACTAGAGGGGCCCTGGGTGCTTCTAGAAAGGTCTGGGGTATTTTAGAAGGGTCCTGGGGAGATCTAGAAGGGTCTGGGGGCTTTTAGAAGGGTCCTGGGAGACTCTAGAAGGGTCTGGGGGCATTTAGAAGGTCCTGCGTGTCTCTAGAAGGGTCTGAGGGCTTTTAGAAGTGTCCTGTGGGGCTCTAGAAGGGTCTGGCGGCTTTTAGAAGGGTCCTGGGGGGCTCTAGAAGGGTGTGAGAGCTTTTAGAATGGTCCTGGGTGCATCTAGAAATCTCTGGGTGCTTTTAGAAGGGTCCTGGGGGCCTCTAGAAGTGTCTGAGGAGTTGTAGAAGGGTTCGGGGAGGCTCTAGTAGGGTCTGGGTGCTTTTAGAAGGATCCGGTTAGGGTCTAGAAGGGTCTGGGGCTTTTAGAAGGGTCCTGTGGAGCTCTAGAAGGGTCTGGGGTCTTTTAGACGGGTCCTGGGGGGCTCTAGAAGGCTCTGGGGCCTTTTAGAAGAGTCCTGGGGAGCTCTAGAAGGGTCTGGGGCTTTCAGAATGATCCTGGGGGTCGCTAGAAGTGTCTGGGTGTATTTGGAAGGGTCTTGGGGAGCTCTAGAAGGGTCTGGGGGCTTTCAGAAGGGTCTTGGGGGCATGTAGAAGGGTCTGGAGGCTTTTAGAAGGGTCCTGGAGCGCTCTAGAAGGGTCTGGGGGCATTCAGAACGGTCCTGGTGGCCTCTAGAAGGGACGAGAGGCTTTTAGAAGGGTCCTGGGGGGCTCTAGATGGGTCTGGGTGCATTTAGAAGGGTCCTGGGGGGATCTAGAAGGGTCTGGGGGCTTTTAGAATGATACGTGGAATTTCTAGAAGGGTCTGGGGACTTTTAGAAGGGTCCTGGGTTGCTCTAGAAGGGTCTGGAGGCTTTTAGAAGGGTCCTGCGGGTCTCTAGAAGGATCTGGGGGCTTTTAGAAGGGTCCTGGGAGGCTCTAGAATGGTCTGGTGGATTTTAGAAGGGTCCTGGCAGGTTCTAGAAGGGTCTGGGTGCTTTTAGAAGGATCCGGGGAGGGTCTAGAACGGTCTGGGTGGTTTTAGAATGGTCCTGGGCGGTTCTAGAAGGGTCTGGGGGATTTTAGAAGGATCCTGGGGGGCTCTAGAAGGGTCTGGCGGCTTTTAGAAGAGTCCTGGGGCCTCTAGAAGGGTCTGGGGGCTTTTAGAAGTGTCCTGGGGGGCTCTAGAAGGGTCTGGAGGCTTTTAGAAGGTTCCGGTGTGGCTCTAGAATGGTGTGGGGGCTTTTAGAAGGGTCCTGGGGGCATCTAGAAGGCTCTGGGGGCTTTTATAAGGGTCCTGGGGGGCTCTAGAAGGGTCTGGGTGCTTTTAGAAGGATCCGGGGAGGGTCTAGAAGGGTCTGGAGGCTTTTAGAAGGGTCCTAGAGGGCTCTAGAAGGTTCTGGGGGCTTTCAGAAGGGTCCTGGGGGTCTCTAGAAGGGTCTGGGGGCTTTTAGAAAGGTACTGGGAGGATCTAGAAGGGTCTGGGGGCTTTTAGAAGGATCCGGGGAGGGTCTAGAAGGGTCTGGGGGCTTTTAGAAGGGTCCTTGGGGGCTCTAGAAGGGCCTGGGGGCTTTTAGAAGGGTCCTGGTAGGCTGTAGAAGGGTCTGGGTGCATTTAGAAGGGTCCCGCGGGTCTCTAGAAGGGTCTGGGGGCTTTTAGAATGGTCCTTGGGGGCTGTAGAAGGGTCTGGGGACCACTAGAGGGGCCCTGGGTGCCTCTAGAAAGGTCTGGGGTATTTTAGAAGGGTCCTGGGGAGATCTAGAAGGGTCTGGGGGCTTTTAGAAGGGTCCTGGGAGACTCTAGAAGGGTCTGGGGGCATTTAGAAGGTCCTGCGTGTCTCTAGAAGGGTCTGAGGGCTTTTAGAAGGGTCCTGTGGGGCTCTAGAAGGGTCTGGCGGCTTTTAGAAGGGTCCTGGGGGGCTCTAGAAGGGTGTGAGAGCTTTTAGAATGGTCCTGGGTGCATCTAGAAATCTCTGGGTGCTTTTAGAAGGGTCCTGGGGGCCTCTAGAAGTGTCTGAGGAGTTGTAGAAGGGTCCGGGGAGGCTCTAGTAGGGTCTGGGTGCTTTTAGAAGGATCCGGTTAGGGTCTAGAAGGGTCTGGGGCTTTTAGAAGGGTCCTGTGGAGCTCTAGAAGGGTCTGGGGTCTTTTAGAAGAGTCCTGGGGAGCTCTAGAAGGGTCTGGGGCTTTCAGAATGATCCTGGGGGTCGCTAGAAGTGTCCGGGTGTATTTGGAAGGGTCTTGGGGAGCTCTAGAAGGGTCTGGGGGCTTTCAGAAGGGTCTTGGGGGCATGTAGAAGGGTCTGGAGGCTTTTAGAAGGGTCCTGGAGCGCTCTAGAAGGGTCTGGGGGCATTCAGAACGGTCCTGGTGGCCTCTAGAAGGGACGAGAGGCTTTTAGAAGGGTCCTGGGGGGCTCTAGATGGGTCTGGGTGCATTTAGAAGGGTCCTGGGGGGATCTAGAAGGGTCTGGGGGCTTTTAGAATGATACGTGGAATTTCTAGAAGGGTCTGGGGACTTTTAGAAGGGTCCTGGGTTGCTCTAGAAGGGTCTGGAGGCTTTTAGAAGGGTCCTGCGGGTCTCTAGAAGGATCTGGGGGCTTTTAGAAGGGTCCTGGGAGGCTCTAGAATGGTCTGATGGATTTTAGAAGGGTCCTGGCAGGTTCTAGAAGGGTCTGGGTGCTTTTAGAAGGATCCGGGGAGGGTCTAGAACGGTCTGGGTGGTTTTAGAATGGTCCTGGGGGGTTCTAGAAGGGTCTGGGGGATTTTAGAAGGATCCTGGGGGGCTCTAGAATGGTCTGAGGGATTTTAGAAGGGTCCTGGGGAGCTCTAGAAGGGTCTGGGTGCTTTTAGAGGGGCCCTGGACTTCTCTAGAAGGGTCTGGGGGCTTTTAGAAGAGTCCTGGGGGGCTCTAGAATGGTCTGGGGTCTTTTAGAAGGGTCCTGGGCGCATCTAGAAGGGTCTGGGGGCTTTCAGAAGGGTCCTTGGAGGCTCTAGAAGGGTCTGGGTGCTTTTAGAATGGTCCTGGGGGGCTCTAGAAGGGTCTGGGGGCATTTAGAAGTGTCCTGGGGGGCTCTAGAAGGGTCTGGGGGATTTTAGAAGGATCCTGGGGGCCTCTAGAAAGGTCTGGGGGCATTTAGAAGGGTCCTGCGGGTCTCTAGAAGGGTCTGGGGGCTTTTAGAAGGGTCCTTGGGGCTCTAGAAGGGTCTGGGGACCATTAGAGGGGCCCTAGGGGCCTCTAGAAGGGTCTGGGGGCTTTTAGAATGGTCCTTGGGGGCTCTAGAAGGGTCTGGGGACCACTAGAGGGGCCCTGGAGGCCTCTAGAAGAGTCTGGGGTATTTTAGAAGGGTCCTGGGGAGCTCTAGAAGGGTCTGGGGGCTTTTAGAATGGTCCTGGGAAACTCTAGAAGGGTCTGGGGTCATTTAGATGGGTCCTGCGGGTCTCTAGAAGGGTCTGGGAGCTTTTAGAAGGGTCCTGGAGGGCTCTAGAATGGTCTGAGGGATTTTATAAGGGTCCTGGGAGGCTTTAGAAGGGTCTGGGTGCTTTGAGAAGGATCCAGGGAGGGTCTAGAAGGGTCTGGGGACTTTTAGAAGGGTCCTGGGGGGCTCTAGATGGGTCTGGGGGCTATTAGAAGGATCCAGGGATCGTCTACAAGGGTCTGGGGTCTTTTAGAAGGGTCCTGCGGGTCTCTAGAAGGGTCTGGGGGCTTTTAGAAGGGTCCTTGGGGCTCTAGAAGGGTCTGGGGACCATTAGAGGGGCCCTAGGGGCCTCTAGAAGGGTCTGGGGGCTTTTAGAATGGTCCTTGGGGGCTCTAGAAGGGTCTGGGGACCACTAGAGGGGCCCTGGAGGCCTCTAGAAGAGTCTGGGGTATTTTAGAAGGGTCCTGGGGAGCTCTAGAAGGGTCTGGGGGCTTTTAGAATGGTCCTGGGAAACTCTAGAAGGGTCTGGGGGCATTTAGATGGGTCCTGCGGGTCTCTAGAAGGGTCTGGGAGCTTTTAGAAGGGTCCTGGAGGGCTCTAGAATGGTCTGAGGGATTTTATAAGGGTCCTGGGAGGCTTTAGAAGGGTCTGGGTGCTTTTAGAAGGATCCAGGGAGGGTCTAGAAGGGTCTGGGGACTTTTAGAAGGGTCCTGGGGGGCTCTAGATGGGTCTGGGGGCTATTAGAAGGATCCAGGGATCGTCTACAAGGGTCTGGGGTGTTTTAGAAGGGTCCTGCGGGTCTCTAGAAGGGTCTGGGGACTTTTAGAAAGGTCCTTGGGGGCTCTAGAAGGGTCTGGGGACAATTAGAGGGGCCCTAGGGGCCTCTAGAAGGGTCTGGGGGATTTTAGAAGGGTTCTGGGGAGCTCTTGAAGGGTCT
The DNA here is from genome assembly GCA_033459285.1 of Clamator glandarius. Classification (NCBI taxonomy): domain Eukaryota; kingdom Metazoa; phylum Chordata; class Aves; order Cuculiformes; family Cuculidae; genus Clamator; species Clamator glandarius. The sequence goes on along the minus strand of JAUNZM010002521.1, from coordinate 5,472 downwards.
GGGGTCTTTTAGAATGGTACTTGGGGGCTCTAGAAGGGTCTGGGGACCACTAGAGGGGCCCTGGGGACCTCTAGAAGGGTCTTGGGTATTTTAGACGAGTCCTGGGGAGCTCTAGAAGGGTCTGGGGGCTTTTAGAAGGGTCCTGGAGGGCTCTAGAAGGGTCTGGGGGCATTTAGAAGTGTCCTGGGGGGCTCTAGAAGGGTCTGGGGTATTTTAGAAGGATCCTGGGGGCCTCTAAAAAGGTCTGGGGGCATTTAGAAGGGTCCTGCGGGTCTCTAGAAGGGTCTGGGGGCTTTTAGAAGGGTCCTTGGGGCTCTAGAAGGGTCTGGGGACCATTAGAGGGGCCCTAGGGGCCTCTAGAAGGGTCTGGGGGCTTTTAGAATGGTCCTTTGGGGCTCTAGAAGGGTCTGGGGACCACTAGAGGGGCCCTGGAGGCCTCTAGAAGGGTCTGGGGTATTTTAGAAGGGTCCTGGGGAGCTCTAGAAGGGTCTGGGGGCTTTTAGAAGGGTCCTGGGAAACTCTAGAAGGGTCTGGGGGCATTTAGATGGGTCCTGCGGGTCTCTAGAAGGGTCTGGGAGCTTTTAGAAGGGTCCTGGGGGACTCTAGAAGGGTCTGGCGGCTTTTAGAAGGGTCCTGGTGGGCTCTAGAAGGGTGTGAGGGCTTTTAGAATGGTCCTGGGGCCATCTAGAAGTCTCTGGGGGCTTTTATAAGGGTCCTTGGGGGCTCTAGAATGGTCTGAGTGATTTTATAAGGGTCCTGGGTGTCTCTAGAAGGGTCTGGGTGCTTTTAGAAGGATCCGGGGAGGGTCTATAAAGGTCTGGGGACTTTTAGAAGGGTCCTGGGGGGCTCTAGAAGGGTCTGGGGGCTATTAGAAGGATCCAGGGATGGTCTACAAGGGTCTGGGGTCTTTTAGAAGGGTCCTGCGGGTCTCTAGAAGGGTCTGGGGGCTTTCAGAAGGGTCCTTGGGGGCTCTAGAAGGGTCTGGGGGATTTTAGATGGGTTCTGGGGAGCTCTTGAAGGGTCTGGGGGCTTTTAGAGTGGTCCTTGGGGGCTCTAGAAGGGTCTGGGGACCACTAGAGGGGCCCTGGGGACCTCTAGAAGGGTCTGGGGTATTTTAGACGGGTCCTGGGGAGCTCTAGAAGGGTCTGGGGGCTTTTAGAAGGGTCCTGGGAGAATCTAGAAGGGTCTGGGTGCATTTAGAAGAGTCCTGGGGGGATCTAGAAGGGTCTGGGGTCTTTTAGAAGGATACGTGGAATTTCTAGAAGGGTCTGGGGGCTTTTATAAGGGTCCTGGGTTGCTCTAGAAGGGTCTGGAGGCTTTTAGAAGGGTCCTGCGGGTCTCTAGAAGGATCTGGGGGCTTTTAGAAGGGTCCTGGGAGGCTCTAGAATGGTCTGATGGATTTTAGAAGGGTCCTGGCAGGTTCTAGAAGGGTCTGGGTGCTTTTAGAAGGATCCGGGGAGGGTCTAGAACGGTCTGGGTGGTTTTAGAATGGTCCTGGGGGGTTCTAGAAGGGTCTGGGTGATTTTAGAAGGATCCTGGGGGGCTCTAGAATGGTCTGAGGGATTTTAGAAGGGTCCTGGGGAGCTCTAGAAGGGTCTGGGTGCTTTTAGAGGGGCCCTGGACTTCTCTAGAAGTGTCTGGGGGCTTTTAGAAGAGTCCTGGGGGGCTCTAGAATGGTCTGGGGTCTTTTAGAAGGGTCCTGGGCGCATCTAGAAGGGTCTGGGGGCTTTCAGAAGGGTCCTTGGAGGCTCTAGAAGGGTCTGGGTGCTTTTAGAATGGTCCTGGGGGGCTCTAGAAGGGTCTGGGGGATTTTAGAAGGATCCTGGGGGCCTCTAGAAAGGTCTGGGGGCATTTAGAAGGGTCCTGCGGGTCTCTAGAAGGGTCTGGGGGCTTTTAGAAGGGTCCTTGGGGCTCTAGAAGGGTCTGGGGACCATTAGAGGGGCCCTAGGGGCCTCTAGAAGGGTCTGGGGGCTTTTAGAATGGTCCTTGGGGGCTCTAGAAGGGTCTGGGGACCACTAGAGGGGCCCTGGAGGCCTCTAGAAGAGTCTGGGGTATTTTAGAAGGGTCCTGGGGAGCTCTAGAAGGGTCTGGGGGCTTTTAGAATGGTCCTGGGAAACTCTAGAAGGGTCTGGGGGCATTTAGATGGGTCCTGCGGGTCTCTAGAAGGGTCTGGGAGCTTTTAGAAGGGTCCTGGGGGACTCTAGAAGGGTCTGGCGGCTTTTAGAAGGGTCCTGGTGGGCTCTAGAAGGGTGTGAGGGCTTTTAGAATGGTCCTGGGGCCATCTAGAAGTCTCTGGGGGCTTTTATAAGGGTCCTGTGGGGCTCTAGAATGGTCTGAGTGATTTTATAAGGGTCCTGGGTGTCTCTAGAAGGGTCTGGGTGCTTTTAGAAGGATCCGGGGAGGGTCTATAAAGGTCTGGGGACTTTTAGAAGGGTCCTGGGGGGCTCTAGAAGGGTCTGGGGGCTATTAGAAGGATCCAGGGATGGTCTACAAGGGTCTGGGGTCTTTTAGAAGGGTCCTGCGGGTCTCTAGAAGGGTCTGGGGGCTTTCAGAAGGGTCCTTGGGGGCTCTAGAAGGGTCTGGGGGATTTTAGATGGGTTCTGGGGAGCTCTTGAAGGGTCTGGGGGCTTTTAGAGTGGTCCTTGGGGGCTCTAGAAGGGTCTGGGGACCACTAGAGGGGCCCTGGGGACCTCTAGAAGGGTCTGGGGTATTTTAGACGGGTCCTGGGGAGCTCTAGAAGGGTCTGGGGGCTTTTAGAAGGGTCCTGGGAGAATCTAGAAGGGTCTGGGTGCATTTAGAAGAGTCCTGGGGGGATCTAGAAGGGTCTGGGGTCTTTTAGAAGGATACGTGGAATTTCTAGAAGGGTCTGGGGGCTTTTAGAAGGGTCCTGGGTTGCTCTAGAAGGGTCTGGAGGCTTTTAGAAGGGTCCTGCGGGTCTCTAGAAGGATCTGGGGGCTTTTAGAAGGGTCCTGGGAGGCTCTAGAATGGTCTGATGGATTTTAGAAGGGTCCTGGCAGGTTCTAGAAGGGTCTGGGTGCTTTTAGAAGGATCCGGGGAGGGTCTAGAACGGTCTGGGTGGTTTTAGAATGGTCCTGGGGGGTTCTAGAAGGGTCTGGGTGATTTTAGAAGGATCCTGGGGGGCTCTAGAATGGTCTGAGGGATTTTAGAAGGGTCCTGGGGAGCTCTAGAAGGGTCTGGGTGCTTTTAGAGGGGCCCTGGACTTCTCTAGAAGTGTCTGGGGGCTTTTAGAAGAGTCCTGGGGGGCTCTAGAATGGTCTGGGGTCTTTTAGAAGGGTCCTGGGCGCATCTAGAAGGGTCTGGGGGCTTTCAGAAGGGTCCTTGGAGGCTCTAGAAGGGTCTGGGTGCTTTTAGAATGGTCCTGGGGGGCTCTAGAAGGGTCTGGGGGATTTTAGAAGGATCCTGGGGGCCTCTAGAAAGGTCTGGGGGCATTTAGAAGGGTCCTGCGGGTCTCTAGAAGGGTCTGGGGGCTTTTAGAAGGGTCCTTGGGGCTCTAGAAGGGTCTGGGGACCATTAGAGGGGCCCTAGGGGCCTCTAGAAGGGTCTGGGGGCTTTTAGAATGGTCCTTGGGGGCTCTAGAAGGGTCTGGGGACCACTAGAGGGGCCCTGGAGGCCTCTAGAAGAGTCTGGGGTATTTTAGAAGGGTCCTGGGGAGCTCTAGAAGGGTCTGGGGGCTTTTAGAATGGTCCTGGGAAACTCTAGAAGGGTCTGGGGGCATTTAGATGGGTCCTGCGGGTCTCTAGAAGGGTCTGGGAGCTTTTAGAAGGGTCCTGGAGGGCTCTAGAATGGTCTGAGGGATTTTATAAGGGTCCTGGGAGGCTTTAGAAGGGTCTGGGTGCTTTTAGAAGGATCCAGGGAGGGTCTAGAAGGGTCTGGGGACTTTTAGAAGGGTCCTGGGGGGCTCTAGATGGGTCTGGGGGCTATTAGAAGGATCCAGGGATCGTCTACAAGGGTCTGGGGTGTTTTAGAAGGGTCCTGCGGGTCTCTAGAAGGGTCTGGGGACTTTTAGAAAGGTCCTTGGGGGCTCTAGAAGGGTCTGGGGACAATTAGAGGGGCCCTAGGGGCCTCTAGAAGGGTCTGGGGGATTTTAGAAGGGTTCTGGGGAGCTCTTGAAGGGTCTGGGGTCTTTTAGAATGGTACTTGGGGGCTCTAGAAGGGTCTGGGGACCACTAGAGGGGCCCTGGGGACCTCTAGAAGGGTCTTGGATATTTTAGACGAGTCCTGGGGAGCTCTAGAAGGGTCTGGGGTCTTTTAGAAGGGTCCTGGAGGGCTCTAGAAGGGTCTGGGGGCATTTAGAAGTGTCCTGGGGGGCTCTAGAAGGGTCTGGGGGATTTTAGAAGGATCCTGGGGGCCTCTAAAAAGGTCTGGGGGCATTTAGAAGGGTCCTGCGGGTCTCTAGAAGGGTCTGGGGGCTTTTAGAAGGGTCCTTGGGGCTCTAGAAGTGTCTGGGGACCATTAGAGGGGCCCTAGGGGCCTCTAGAAGGGTCTGGGGGCTTTTAGAATGGTCCTTGGGGGCTCTAGAAGGGTCTGGGGACCACTAGAGGGGCCCTGGAGGCCTCTAGAAGGGTCTGGGGTATTTTAGAAGGGTCCTGGGGAGCTCTAGAAGGGTCTGGGGGCTTTTAGAAGGGTCCTGGGAAACTCTAGAAGGGTCTGGGGGCATTTAGATGGGTCCTGCGGGTCTCTAGAAGGGTCTGGGAGCTTTTAGAAGGGTCCTGGGGGACTCTAGAAGGGTCTGGCGGCTTTTAGAAGGGTCCTGGTGGGCTCTAGAAGGGTGTGAGGGCTTTTAGAATGGTCCTGGGGCCATCTAGAAGTCTCTGGGGGCTTTTATAAGGGTCCTGTGGGGCTCTAGAATGGTCTGAGTGATTTTATAAGGGTCCTGGGTGTCTCTAGAAGGGTCTGGGTGCTTTTAGAAGGATCCGGGGAGGGTCTATAAAGGTCTGGGGACTTTTAGAAGGGTCCTGGGGGGCTCTAGAAGGGTCTGGGGGCTATTAGAAGGATCCAGGGATGGTCTACAAGGGTCTGGGGTCTTTTAGAAGGGTCCTGCGGGTCTCTAGAAGGGTCTGGGGGCTTTTAGAAGGGTCCTTGGGGGCTCTAGAAGGGTCTGGGGACCATTAGAGGGGCCCTAGGGGCCTCTAGAAGGGTCTGGGGGATTTTAGATGGGTTCTGGGGAGCTCTTGAAGGGTCTAGGGGCTTTTAGATTGGTCCTTGCGGGCTCTAGAAGGGTCTGGGGACCACTAGAGGGGCCCTGGGGACCTCTAGAAGGGTCTGGGGTATTTTAGACGGGTCCTGGGGAGCTCTAGAAGGGTCTGGGGGCTTTTAGAAGGGTCCTGGGAGAATCTAGAAGGGTCTGGGTGCATTTAGAAGGGTCCTGCGGGTCTCTAGAAGCGTCTGGGGGCTTTTAGAAGGGTCCTGGGGGGTTCTAGAAGGGTCTAGCGGCTTTTAGAAGGGTCCTGG
>JAUNZM010002520.1:0-23559 GCA_033459285.1 Clamator glandarius | reverse complement strand
CAGTTCCTGTGTTCTTGGGATACAGCGTGCTCAGTGCAGGCACCTTAGAGGAACAGTGTAAGATGAAGCACATGTAGTGCAGACAGATGCTTTGGGGAGCTTCACTGCCAGCTTCAATCAAACCTCCACTGAGCATGTGCAGAGGGATTTTTTTTAGAGGCTTACAACTTGGCCTAATTTGGGCAGACTTTCACAGGGACGACACAAGGCCTGGTGCTGACAGTGGTCCCTCTGTCGAATTGTAAGCCTTTGCGTCAAAGCTTGGGCTTTCTGAGTGGTTACAGAGACTTTTTTTATTATTGGGAAAGCTATTCTTCCTCAGCCTCATTCTTGAGGGAAGCCAAACCATTGTGGCTAAGTCTTTCCCAAACAGTCGGTTTGAGTTGGCCTTGTAACGTGCATCAGTTTGATCTAAAATGTGATAAAGTCAAATGCAGCAGAGAAAAAAAGCCTAAGAGAAAACCATAGGTGGATTTATCTGTTCATGTTGCTGCCTGCTCTACCCCATGCTGAAGTCCACGTTGAAGAACTTACGATAGACTCTGTTTTCACTTTGGCTGCCTGAAATATGCAGCCCTGCATACCAAGGCACGTAGCTTTTTAATTATGTTGATATGTGGCAATTGTCTTGTGGTGACTTGTCTTCTGGCTCGTGCACTGGAGGCCTTTTTAAAATGTGTATTAGAAACCCAGAATGGGCGTTTCCACACTCAGTTTGCGTGGATGCTGCAATCTCAGAAATGGATCTGTGTTTCAGCTGTAACAGCAGCTGCAGCTGCCCTTGGCTCAGGGCTGAGCCGCATCTGGGAGGTGGAGGAAGCATGTCCCTAAGCCCATCTTTTCATGCCCACATTTTCCTGCCTTCCACCAGTGGCTGTAGCAGCTCCCGTCCTTGGGCTGGGCTGGAGATATTTGCAGGTGGAATCACCAAGCTGTTTGGACAGTGCTTGGTGCTCAAGCAGATGTTCCCCAGCTCTTCTAGGGAGAAGGTGACGGGCCTTTTTTGCATAATACTTTAATGCAGCTTATAAGCTCGTCGTGGGAACTTGCCACAGCGTGGGAACTCCCGGCCTGGGAAACGTGCGTGCTACAGCTTTTAGCGCAAACCCAAGTGGTTGCTTTAAATATTCAAAAGTATAGAAATCAGAACTTCAAAGTTGTAGTGCCTGCACATCTATTCTGTGTTGCGTGTGTGTGTTTCATGAGAGCCCTTGGCTTCCTTTCTGCTGCAGCAGTTCTCAACTGGAAGTTGCTAAGGGGAGAAGGCAAGGGGTGGATTGTTGAGGAGCTAAGGAGGGGAAGAAGTTCTGGGCAGTGCGAGGAGTTAGGAGTAGAGCAGCACTGAGAGTGTGCATGAGAGCTCACTCTTGTCCCAGTGCCGCCTTGGCTTGTCCCTGGCACTTGGGCAGTTCTTCAGCAGGATGCTCTAACTTTCCACTCCTGCGCCTGTTTCTTATAAGCAGGGCTCAGGAGGAGAGAGGGAAAGCGGAGAAAGACAAAGAGCTGCTTTTGGTCTTTTCTGCAGAGTTGTTACACGAGTTTCAGAGAGGATATTAAAATAGAAACTTACCCAAGCAGTCAATTGAAGAAGTTTCATAAATTAAGACTTATCATGGTGTGTTTAAGCAAGGAGGTTGCTATTGCCCACCTTAGGAGTATTTAGGTATGCAGCACAATATTGTGCATACTGTGCATTTGCCATGCTGCACACTATGGCAGGCATGTCATTTATGGTTTTATTAGTACGCTGCTGCTGACATTATGCCAAATAATGTCTGGCAAAACAAAGCAGATAAATTAGAATTGCCATACTTGATCATTTGGTTGGTAGGAGGAGAAGAACCAGCCAGGAAAGAGATACTTATATCCCTAATGTTGAGATTTGTTATAAAACTAGAGAAGGATTTCTCTTCCAGAAATACTAAACTGTATTTATCTTTTGAAAGCAATACTTGCAATTCCTAGAAGAGCTAATGATCTGTTTACTAGGAACTGAAGTTAAGTGCTCTCAGACTACATTGGTTTGCTAATTTTGATGAGCTTGAGATGCCGTTCTGGCATTAAATATTCATGCTCAATACTTGAAAACTGAACAGTTCTACAAATGCTTCTGAAATGTATGAACTATTTTGTGTGCCACAAGTCCTGGAGAAGTACAATCGGGTGTTCCAGTTGATCAAAAAGTGACTTAAATTGTTAGAATTCATACACTGTGTGTGATTTGAAGCTGAAATACATTATTTCACTCTGATTATTAGGAGGACTTGCTACAGTAACTTTTACGATCTCATGATTAGTTTGGTATTTGATTTTATTTCTTTGTTTTGGTTGGTGTTAACAGAATACTCCCAGCCCATGGCTGCACCAGCCCACCCCGGTGACCTCAGCTGACAGCCTTGGTTTACTGAGTCACATTCCTGTACGCCCGTCCAGTGCAGATCCCCTTCGGCCTCTCAAACTGGCAACGCATTCCAGCCCACCGTTGTCCAAAAGTATCGTAGACCATCACAAAGAGTAAGTTTGCTGTTCAGCTCTATGTGAGAGGGTACGTTTTGGCAGCTGGTGTTGTCTTCTAGCTTCCTCTTAGTTTATTTGTAAACATGAGTTCCTGTCATAGGGAAAAGCTTGTCAGCGCTGCAAAGCAGTCTCTGCCCTGTTGACTTGGGACTGTACTTGAGTTCTCGAGTCTTCTGAAGGCTTTTGAAAACTGTACCCAGTATAAAGAAAAGTTTATTTTGTGTTAATAGATAACATAGGTCAGAGCACAGGAAGAGAAGTCTTTTGTTTAGCACATTGCGCTACATTCAGACTAACCTGTTTCTGCTTAACCTTTTCAAACAGAGAACTGGAGAGGAAAGCATTTATTGAACCCTTACGTTCTGTTACAACTGCACCAGTAAAGACAGAGCTAGAGCAAAGCAGAACGCAGGCAGCAAAGGAGAGCCATATGCACAGACATTTTGCAGATCCAATGTTGAACCAGCTGCCAAGGCCACCACAGGAGGCTGGGGAGCGACTGAGCAAATACAAAGAAGAACACAGACGGATACTCCAAGAAAGTATTGAAGTTGCTCCTTTTACAGCTAAAATAAAGGCACTGGAGGGAGAGAGGGAGAACTATTCACGGGTAGCATCGTTATCTTCAAGTCCCAAAAGCCATTCAGTAAAATACGACAAAGACTCTGAACGCTCTGTGTCCGAACTGTATAAAATGAAACATTCGGTTCCACAGAGTTTGCCGCAGAGTAACTATTTCACCACCTTGTCTAACAGTGTAGTAAATGAACCGCCAAGATCGTACCCGTCAAAGGAAGCTTCAAGTGCATATGTTGATAAGCAACCTAATTGTCCTTCAACAGCAGCTAGTCCCCATTACATTTCTTCTCTTTCAAAACCTCCACCTTTAATTAAGCACCAACCAGACAGTGAAGGCTCTGTGAGCAAGATACCCGAGCAGCTTCCCTCGTCAGTGCAGTCTCACTCTGTAAATTCTTTTAGAAGTGACAGCAGGAGCCCTACTCAGTTGTCAGTCTCCTCTTCAAATACACTCCGGAGTATGCCTGCCTTGCATAGAGCCCCTGTGTTTCACCCTCCTGTGCACCAGAACCTGGAAAAGAAGGAAAGCAGTTACAGCAGCCTTTCACCTCCGACTCTAACCCCAGTTCAACCTGTTAATTCTGGTGGTGGCAAAACACAGGAGTTGCAGAAACCACCGACTTTAGTACCTGAGCCTAAGGAAGCTCAGGCAGTTTACAAAGGCACTTCCGAACAGAATTTATCAGAAGCGTGGAAGTCAAGTAATGCCCCACATAACGAAAAAGTGAATTGGCACGTTGAAAGAACAAGTGGAAAGTCACAGTCTGCTACAGCATCTGTTATTGTGCGTCCTCCTTCTAGCACGAAATACGATAGTGTCCCAGTAATGCAGTCTGCTTCCAAAGATCGAGTTAGTGAGAGATCTTCAGCTGTGACAAATCAAGCAGATTGCCTGAAAACAGCGGAAGCCAGGGAGACTGGAAGAATCATTCTGCCAAATATGAACTCAGACAGTGCTCACACACAGTATGAAAAGAAATTTCCAGCTGTCTCGCAAGGCAGCATTTCTCGTGCCGTCACCCCCACCACAACTATGATCTGCAGTACCAAAATGGATGTCACCGCATCAGCAGCCACAACTACCAGCGTGTCAAGCTGGGGCAGTTCAGAAGTGACTTACTCCTTATCGAACACGGTCTTGGCCTGCGCCCCGCTGGAGTGCAGCGCCTCAAGAGCGGCGAGTCAGACAGTGGCGCAGACCCAGGAATGCAAGGTCAGCACTCCAGCTCCGGTTACACCCGCCGCTGGCAAGGCCGCCAGCGCTGCTCAGCCTAGCTCGGGATTCTCCACCGCCACCGACTTTGTCCATTTGAAAAAGCACAAGGCAGCATTGGCTGCAGCTCAGTTTAAAAGTAGTAACACCAGTGAGACCGAGTCCAACTCTGTGAAAAATCAGACATTTTCAACCTCTCTCTCCCTAGACAGTGCTATCGTCTCTAATACAATAAACAAAGCGAACTCTGTAGGCACTGGGCAAGCTTCCCAGACGAGTCAGCCAAACTACCACACTAAACTGAAAAAGGCTTGGCTAACAAGGCATTCAGAGGAAGATAAAAACACTAATAAAAAAGAGAATTCAGGGAACAGTGTTTCAGAAATTATTAAGCCATGTACTGTCAATTTAATAGCTTCTACATCAAATGATTTGCAGAATAACCTAGATAGTAAAATCTTGGCAGAAAAGTTTGCGAAGGAAGATAAGCACCCTAGGAGAAAAGCAAAACGAACTTACGAGTCTGGTTCTGAAAGCGGAGACTCTGATGAAAGCGAGAGCAAGTCAGAGCAAAGGACTAAACGGCAGCCCAAGCCAACTTACAAAAAGAAACAAAATGATTTGCAGAAAAAAAAGGGTGATGTGGAGGAAGAAGTAAAACCGAATGGTGTTCTTAGCAGGAGTGCCAAAGAAAAAAGCAAGCTGAAGTTACAGAGCGGCAGCAACAGCAGTGAGTATATTAATCTGATCTGGAAGAGAGAGACTAACGTGAAGTCTTAAGTGTTAATCCTGAAGGGTTTGTCATGCGCAGTAGCTGGGAAAAGAGTTAAGATAGCACGCTAGTGTAAATGAGTAGGTCCAGGTTTATCTGTCTTTAGGCCATTTGAAACATCCTGGTTTAAGAAATGGAGCATTTTGTATAGATGTGTTAACAAGCTGGTTCTTGGCCTAAAAATAAACAGTAAACAAACTGGTTTGTGCTGTCCATCAGAATTGAACAGACTGGTGCATGTATATAGTTGTGCCACTCCTATTGATATTTGGCTTTGCTATAAAGACAGACCTAGTGCATTTATTTTTAGAGCATTACTGGAAGGAGAGAATCTCTATTGTTGAACTTGTAATTCATCCTTTGATCAGGAAGCCAGAGGCAGTTCCTTGAGAGCCTGATGCCACTGTTATAATTTGGTTAATTTAATGGAAGGTTTGAGGGAAGAGTCATTTCATACTCCTAAGTAGCATGTGCATTACATGGTGCTTAAGGAATAAAGAACTTCAGGGAAATAAAAATTTCAATTTAAATGTAACGCTGTCGCATGTAGCAGATCATAACTAGATTTATCTGAACAGAGAAGCTGGTCTGCCCACAGGGATTTTATTTAAGAACTTACCTTGGTTTTCACCCCTACTTATTCTTCTCTGAGGACCATTCTTTTGTCTTTGTTCTGGTTAAGGATGAGGAAGTCTACCATTAAATGACTTTTCACGAGAATTTTTAAGTACAGGTAGTAAGAAAATGAGCACTGCTCCCTGTAATTACATTCTCTGGCTTTTCACTGCCTGGTGTGTGAAGTTACTCCTCTGTATCTGAGAGTGGTTGGTGTCTGGGTTGCACAGGGTGTTGAAAGTGTTACAGTCTGTCTGAAGTGTTCTGGCTTGGGTCCAGCAATAGCAGCATTACCTCCAACCCAACTAAGAGGAAGATCAAAGAGAATGTGTCTATGAAGACTCCCTCAGTTTCACTTCTTAAAGTGAACTGTAAATACATACGTGTAACATGTTGGGTCTTCACGACCTTCGTGGTGGTGTAAAAAATTTACTTTTTGTGGGTTTGTTGCAGCAGGATTGCTCACCTGAGTTAAAGGAAGGCAACAGTTCTTGTTTGGGCTGGTGGTACCTGAGTATAAAAGTGAAACATAGTCATGCATCGTGGAAGTGTTTCTTGGAACTTTGGTTGGAAAATGGGTAGGAATTGGTACTGTTGTTCTGTTGCAGCTTGCGCAGCCTGCGTCCTGCATGTTAACGGGTTAGGCCTAGCCTGTGGCAGCAGCTTCTTGTGCTTTCCTCTCTTGAAGTCCTAATAAACATGGGTCTTTCTACCAATTTCTCTTGGCAAATTAAATAGATGAGTGTTTCTGATACTACTGTCAGTTTATCTTGGGGGAGCTTTGTTATCATTTTTGAGAGTGTGCTGGTTGGAGATTTTCTTATGAAAAGGCCTTTTCACAAAGACTTATACTAAAGCATAGGCAACCTCAAGGAGCTTTCAGGCAAGAACAAGCCCTTGTGGAACAGCTGCCTGGGCTCCCCTAGGTTGCTGAAGATAACTGTGCTTCAGGGACTGAGGCTCAGTGCTAGTTTCACAGCGTGGGTGGTATCTGGATACTGCCAGGGTTGAGAACTGCTTTGTCCTGATGCCGTTTTGGAAAGCCCCAGGAGCCTGCCTGCTAGCCAGTGCGCTTAGAGCTCCAGGCTGCGTGGCTCCCTCCTGCAAAGCAAGGCATTTTACAGCCCTGCAAGCGTTGGGGGTCTTCCAAGTTCCTGCCCACAGAGCTTGAAGTCTAGCAGCTCCCAGATGATGCCCAGGATCTCTGGTTCCAAGGCAGAATACATTGTTTTGGACTGGCAGAGCTGTCTTTTAGCCCTCTCTACTCTCAAGTTTTAATCCAGTTACCCTCATGCTCCTTGAATGAGTTGGGAGTGCATTTTGTAGGCTGTGAACTGAGGCACAGGCAGTCTGTCACTTGCAAAGTTTGCACAAGTAGTCTCCGGCGAAACACAGATCTGAACCCAGGTACAAAGTCCAAAGTTAGTGCCCTGACCTCTCTGTCATCCTCCCTGTTCACAGGCCGTGAACTTTCAAGAGCAGTGGTAGATGAAACACCAGATACCTCTGTCTGTCGGCAGATAAAACTGGTGCCAGTTCTCGAAGTCATTAAAAGGAAAGCCTGGTTAAATAACAACAGGGTTCAGTTTCAAAATGTGTATGTGAAAATTGCACATATTACTCAATAGATTTGCTCCTCGTGTTACTCAGTGTCAGAACTGCTGACGTTCCTGTTGGAAATAGAATTATACTGCTTAGCCAACAAGCTTGATGGAGAGTAAATGGATTCTGCTCTTCCTTCTGCCGGATATTTTACATTAAGTTCAGATGAGTTACATGTGAGTAGAGCTGTTCTTCTGTAATCTTATCTGTAACGCTCAGCAAAAATTTTGAAGGAGGACATTTTCTTTAAGCTGTGCTTTCATTCATTAAATTGTTGCCTTTTGTGCATATGTCTTTACTTGAAATAGAATTCAAACCTTCCTTTCCTGGGATGTTGTAATTCTTTGCCTGTTTTCTAAGAATGAAGATGGTTTTGGTGGAATATTTGTTGAACAATACACACAGTATCAGAGAAAGTGCAGTGTCCTAGATCTTCCTGGTAGCTCAGCAGGCAGTTAATGGTGCTCCCGCTTGTAGAATCTAATTGGTGGTTACACATTTTGAACATTGGTGCTAAGCAAGTGGACAAATGGATGTAATGATGAAATATGTTATACCAAGTACAAATGTGCTCTTAGAAATGTTGAGCACTGACTGATCTGACTGGGATCTGCAAATAAGGGCTGCCTCACTTGAAACCCTCCTTACTTTTGCAGCTGGAATACCTCGCTCGGTGTTAAAAGATTGGCGCAAAGTTAAGAAGCTGAAGCAAACGGGAGAGTCCTTTTTGCAGGATGATTCTTGCTCTGAAATAGGACCAAATTTGCAAAAATGCAGAGAATGTAGGTTAATAAGAAGTAAGAAAGGAGAAGAACCATCTCACTCACCAGTATTTTGTAGATTTTACTACTTTCGACGGTAAGTATGGCCGTTTTCCTGATTATGTCAAGTTTTAAAAATAATGCTAACAAAGAGCTTGCTTCTTGAAAGCTTATCTGGTTTTCTGGCTTGGTCAGTCTGCCTGATAAAAGACACCATCTAATTTCACAGTATTTACATTTGTATTTTTTCTTTCTTTTGTGCACTGACTTCATTGCTGTTTAAAGCTTTTATAACAAAGACATCAGAACAGCTGCCCCAGTGTACCTTAGGCAAGCACAAAATAGAGCACATCACCATCACGCAGGTGTCTGCCATTTGAAGTGGGATTTCAAAAGGCAGGCTTCGGTTATCCCAAACAAGTTATGCAACCACAGAGTTGCCCTTACCCGTCGCTGTTCTGATGCCAGTGTGTGGTGGGAAACCTGCTCAAGGTTTTCCAGGAGTTTTCTGAGGACAGAGCAGTTGTGTCCTCCTTTTTCACAATTTATGACCAATCAAGGCAAACTCACCAGACAAGAGGAAAGTTTCCCAGGATGCAGTGTAGCATGTGTTGCAGGCAGCACAGCTATCGAAACGGAACAAAATGGCTTTAATTTGTGCATGGGCTGTATTGTCAGTGTATATCCAGCTTCTGTGGGGCGAGAAATTTGGGTTATTTTTTTATAATAAAGCTTTAGTTACAAGACTTCATAGTCCTGCAGGAATCATTTCAAGGTTGAACTTGGAATAGCTTCTGTATAAGAATATTTGCTTCCTAGTGTGGCAGTGTTGGAGTTTGGGATTTTTCTCTCCTCTGTACAAGGGAGAGAACATCAGTGCTAAAACCAGTGTGTTTTAAAGATGATTTTGGAGTTATAAAAATTGAGTAGTTTTAATATATTGTGGTAAGTATTATAGCGGGTTAATTGTTTTCATTGTGTTTAGAGAGTAGAGCTTCAATTGTAAACAAAGTTTGCACTATTGGAAGCTTTTCCTGTAAGTGAAAATTCATCATTTCTTGTTCATTGTATACATACTTAAATATGTATCATTTTTGTATTTAGTTCTGAATTCAGTATGATTTTACTGGCGTTGCAGTAAAATTCTTGAACTTTTCACTAATCCCATGTAGAATGAATTATCCTGCCTGTATTATGCAAGAGGGAATACTCAATTGTTATTGCTGAAAAATGGGATAAATACAGGCAGAGCAGATGGAATGGTATTGGGTAGGTTAAGAGGAGAGCCTTTAGTTTTTTCAAAGGGCAGAAATTAGCAGATACAAACACATTATCTTGTATTAGTGGTTTGTTCTGCCTAAAAAAGAACTTAAGTATAGTGTTCAAACTCCTGCATTCTGAGTATGAGAGCAGCAGGATAGAAAGATCTATAAAATATGGATCAGACTGAGTGATTGCTGTCATTGGTGCTCCAAAAATTAAATGTGAGGAATAGGTGGAACCAAACTTTGGTTAAAAAAAAAAAAAAAAGGATAAAAAAGAAAAATAGGGTACATTTCCTGCCTGCAATTTTAAGGCAGTAATAAGCGTTACAGAAAGAGGATGACGAGTAAATGGAATGTTAAAAGTGCCTAGAAGGTTAGCTTTAGTTTTCATGCTTCCTTTCTGTTTGTTTTAAAACTGTTTTCAGCAGTAGGGCTTATTTTTGAATTAAAAAATATGGCAGGAGGTTAAAGAAGCTAAAGAAAACTTCCTTGTAAGACATAAGCAGCAAAGTAAACTAGCAAGTAGGCCGTAAGTCACAGAATACAGTAATATATGGAGTTAAACAGTCTGTTTTCTTTTTTTTTAGGTTGTCTTTTAGTAAGAATGGAGTGGTTAGGATAGATGGTTTCTCCTCTCCTGATCAATATGATGATGAAGCACTGAGTTTATGGACACATGAAAACTACGAAGATGATGAACTGGACCTAGAAACTTCTAAATACATTCTAGATATTATAGGTGATAAATTTTGTCAGTTAGTAACATCAGAGAAAATAGCCATGTCCTGGGTGAAAAAAGACGGTAAGGAAATCTCGGATGCTTTTAAGTGTGTTGCAGTTCTACTCGAGTGTCTGCGTGCATCATGACCCATTGCTTCCTTTTGAGTGGCTCACGTCACTGGATGTCACGTTGGATTTTCCTGGGCTGTTTGGTAGGAGAGTGTATGTTAGGAAGGAGCAGGGACCTTCCCCAGTGGGGCCAGCCCGTTGCCTCTCCCTGCACTGGTGGCTGCACCAGGCCGGGGCTGGGGCCAGGGCCAAGTTGCTGTTGAGATTGGAGCAGCCTCAGTTCCCAGCTTGTCTCCAGCTCTCCAGCCAGAGTGGCCAGCTCTAAGCCAAGGCTCACAGGGAGCCAGGTACTGACTCCTGCCAACAGACGTGTTTCTGACGCATCTCCTTCCCAAAACAGAGGAGAATAATGTGACAGCGTGGGCCTTGCAGAATATGTGCTAACACTGTCACCTCCTCCCCCCGAGAGCCACAGACAGTCCGGCCTTCTGGCCCAAGGCAGATGGGCGCAGACTGGAAACGGGCTGGTGGCTCCACTAGTTCAGGCTGTCTGAGGAGGAGCTGGGGCAGAAAGCAGAAGTACTGGCCAGGTCTCTAGGACAGGGCCTCCTGCTGATTTGACCATCCAGTTCACCAGTTTGGCTGCCCTTGAGATCAGACATATGCCATGGTGGTGGAAAACCCAGCTCTCTTCATTGCATGGGGTGGAAAGCACATGTGAAAGGTTTTTCACACTTGCGGCCCACTCATTTTAAGCAGGAACGTTCTTTCTGTGTTGCTTTAGTCTGTGTTTTCTGAGTGCTTTAATTTTTGATGACGTATTGACTGGCTTTGATGGGGTGCTGCATAACGCAGCTGAGGGGTACGTGTCAATGGTCTGGTTACGAAGGGTCGCTTTCCTCCCCCACACCCAGCTGCATCTGAGGGAGAAATTACAAATGCCTCATCTATAAAGACTGTTCATTCTTTGCTTTAAATTTAAACTTCAGTCCTTTTAATCTGCTTATTTTGTATTTCAGCCAAAATTGCATGGAAGAGAGCAGTGAGAGGAGTCCGTGAGATGTGTGATGCATGTGAAGCCACATTATTTAACATCCATTGGGTCTGCCAAAAATGTGGATTTGTGGTCTGCCTGGATTGTTACAAGGCAAAGGAAAGAAAAAGTTCTAGAGGTCAGTTCTTTATGAACTAGGGTATTGTATGGGCTGTTTATTCTCATTTGTTGTAGAGCTGCTGATCTGCCAGTGTAGCTGCCATTCTGTAAAGTGGTAAATTACTGTTTGTGTGTTGTGGTTTCTCTTAGACCTTTTTCGCCTCCTTTTAAGTCAGTAGATGTAGAATCGATCATCCAGAAAGCCACCGCTGTGGGGGCTGTTTTAGGTCTTTGTCCGCTTTTCAGTGTTTTCATGTGGATTGTCTTGGACTGCTTGTGCCTTGCCCCTCAAGGTTAAATCTTGCTCTTCAGCTGTGAGCCTGCCACTCCGATACTCCTCCCTGCGTTGTGGTAACTCAGTGCTGTGAGGACTTGCTTTGATTCGAGTGCTTTCTGGAGTCCTCCCCTCAGAAGTACATGATTCGTCATATTGACCGAGCCTACTTTTTTAATTATAAAAAAGAAAGAGATGGAGGAAAAATACTTCACACAGTATTTAAAATGAGTATTAATGGAGATTTTGCAATCCAGCAGCCTTCACGCATACTGGGTTTAATCTAATTCCTGTGCTTAAATGGAAATGTCTACTTTAATCTGTAGTGAAGTGTAACAGGACTGACTTGCAAACCTGTAATTTCTGAGTGACTCTGCCTGTTGCAATTGAAAGAAGGAATGGCTTGGAAGATTGATCTGGTCATTCAGCCCTCAGCTGTGACATTTGTGCTCAGGCTGCTTGTTGGAAGGGACTCTCTTCCCCTGGGTAGCAGGCATTGTGCCCTGGCACAGTCCTGTAGTCAAACACTGCGCCAGGAACTGATTCAGGGCTAGTGCTGTTTTGAAAACCATTTCCATGTTTGCTGTAGCAGCGTAGTGTCACAGATGTGAAATGTTAGTAAAAATAAGGTTTAACTGTTTGTTTAGCAAAGATTTGCAGTCATGAGAGATTCATCCTCTTTGTCTTTGGCTTGCAGTGGGATGTTTCCTGCACTGCGGTTATAGGATATTCCCAGAGACTTCCAGCAAAGCCTGAAGTCTGTAGGGAACTAACGTGGGTGTTTTCCAACACCAAGAACAGTCGTTAATGCTTTAACACTGGAGGCTGCTTCAGCAGCTCGTAGCTGGCTTGCGCATGTGTGTGTGCATCCATCTGACGTGGCTGGGGATACACACTGAACATTATTTACCCTAGTGGGGACATGCAATCAGAGGCTTTTTATAGTCTGCGTGTTAACCAGCCAGGAAAAAGTCAGTAAAATGTCTTCAAAGCTTAAAAAAGCAGCGTACAGAAGCAGGCTTCTTTTCAGTCCTCTAACAGGGAAGGCTTTCTGCTTACTTTTCATTATGTTACGTGCAAAAGCAAAAGTACGATAGCTTCCCTCTCTACAGCTTTATTTCTAGTGGTGCTGCAGGATTCATGTGAACTGTCTCTCCCTTGGCACTCTCTTACACAGTTCAGAGCCACCCACCCATCTCTATAAAATAGCACTTTATGTTACACCATTTTTCCTGGAACCGGTAGTTGTTTTTACAGTTGCTGAGTGTAACAGGGAATAGACTGGCTTCCCCCTGCTTCAGCAGGAATGTTAGAGGTTTAAATGTTCTGTATACAGATATTTATCAATGACTTCTGTCATGACTTTACTACATGAATGAATGACTGTGCCTCCTTTGTTCCCTTTCAGACAGTTCATGGCACCATCAAGTGGAATGCCATGTTACAGCATTTCAGCAATAAAGTACATTAAGTAGATATGTGCTGTTTTGTTTTGATTTATGTTTGTGACCAGTTAATATATTTCAGTGTTTTAGGAGCTGGAAAAACTACAAACTGACTAACAAATCTAATATTTATCTGAAAGAAATATTTGCTGTGTTGTGTATCTATTACAGTGTAAGAAAATAATGCTTTAACTTTGCTGAGTGTGGACTCCTCACTTTACATTACTAGAGCTAGTTGAAAAAAATTTCTTGATGAGTCTTAAAACTAGCAGTTCTGTGAATAGGATAAAAGACAGGAGTGAGAGAGAAACTGCATTCCTATTTCTGCCCCAAAATCACATAGCAGATTGGTGACCACTTGCATGGACAGGTGTTCTTTGCTGTTGTTCTTCTTCTGCCTTGTCCTTACACAGCACATTTTCCTGACAATGACAGTGACAGCCATCCTGAACTTTATGAAAAGCCTCTCTCTTACCAGTTAGGCCCTCTCTGCTGCCACAGATGTTTTCAACCAGTCCATACAGACTTGTGGCTTCATGGTTGCTTTGATCTGACATAAATCCATGGTGCGATTTCCCTCTCCTTCTTGCTACCAGTAACATCAGTGCAGCTATGTGGTAGACCAAATCAGAGAATTGATTCTTCTACAAGTTCATCTTTTTGGCTTGTTTGGTGCTCTCTGGTTGAAGACAGCCACCTTCAGTTGGAGCGTGGATTGTGTCAAAATAAATTAACCGTGCAATCACAGCATAGTTGAGTCTTTCCTTCTTAGAATTCATTAATAGCCTCTGTAGCAACTGTAAAGGATTTCAGCTTATGTTAAACTGGCAATGCACTAAATGTAACACAGGGAATGTACTTCAAAACTTTGAGGTTATTGGCAAGGATCTGTGTTACAGATATGTCTGTTTCAGATTTCTGTTTAGTTAAAACTCTTCATCCTTTTCCTTTTTGTGAAAAGTAGCTGTTGTGTGCAAGTCTTTGTCAGGCAGGATACCAGGGCAGAAGAGTTAAGTTATGTGTAGAAAACTCTTTCTAACTAAAACAAATCTGAAAAATGTTAGGTAGTTTTTTGTGTGCCACTCTAAGTAACATAAACCACTTGGCAATGTTATTTTGCAGATAAGGAGTTGTATGCCTGGATGAAGTGTGTGAAGGGACAACCTCACGATCACAAACACCTGATGCCAACACAGATTATTCCAGGCTCTGGTAAGACCACCTGTGAACAAGCAGGGTGTGTTTTTGCCAAGTCTTTCTGTGAAGAGAGGCCAGAGTTGTGTCTTGAAACTTCTCATTTTCAATTTAAAAACCTGTGAGTTGTGTCAAATCATCGCAGGAAGGCGAGTGGTTCTGGGCAGTTGACAGCAAGGGGCAAAGATGATGAAGAGAGAAAGGAGAATGCTGGCAAATGTCTGAGAGGCTGGGGGGGGGCATGCAGTGAAGAAATTCAGGGTGTTTGTTGTGGTCGTTTTGTACCTTTTCAGAGCAGAATAAACCAGCCAGAATGTACTTAATAAATCTGACCTTAGCTGTGAAAATATTACAATAGAGCTGCAGAGGAACATTATGTAGCAACAGGACTGGGGAGGACTTTTCTTTCACTGTTTTCTGTCCCACTCTCGCCTCCAAAAAGCCAGAAAATATTAATTTGTGGTTTTGGTTGGATTTGGCATCTTAAAGCAAAGTGCATTGAAGGAGCCAATGATAAATGAAAAACTAGGCAGTAATCCTAATGCAGCTACTTTCGGAATTTTTCTTACAGCCAAGTTAAGTTTTATGAAGGAGTGCGCTGAGGTGTAGTGGTTGTTGTCAGTGCAGATCACTTGTGATCTCTGGCAGCATTGATGCAGAGCAGAAAACTCAAATGTGCGCTTAAACTTGTAAAGTAAATTCGCAAGTTATTTTAAGCTGTGGAAATACAGCCACAGTCCTTGTGTTACGGGTTGTTGCGTGTTAGCTCAGGTAGAAATGAAGGTTGGTTAGATTCCATAATAAATTCAAATTGTGACGTTCCCCAGAACAGGTTCCAGGCTGAAACTGGTTTTAATTTTAAATTGTGAAGTGAACCACTCATCGGGAAACAGCTCAGTGAAGGCTGCCTATGTAGCCTCAGTTTTGTTCTGCTGTGCATACCTGTTACCAAACAGCCTTAAATTACATGATCATATACTATTTTTTTTGTCAAGACGTGGCTCACTTCAGTTTGTAGTTTGACAGTTTTATTAAATGAAGCAATGATGCACTTGTTGAATGATGAGGAGTAAGAAATAAATGACTGGCTTTCTTAGTGTGCACCGTGCTGTGGGAATGCAGAGTGAGGGTTAGATTATTCAGAGGAGTAGCATGCAATAATCTAAATAAGACCTTGTTGCTTTCTGCACGAGTTTTAAGGTAAACTGTACAGGCTTTTTACAGTATTTTTGAGTGTTCACTGTGGCATTGTTAGTAGTTTTAAATTTTAGAAACATTTGGAGGTAGTGTTTTAGCATCACCGGGTGTGTGTTGGAAAGAGGGTCACAAAATGAGTAAGAGCTGCTGATGGTTTTCTTAATTGTCTTCTAGTTTTGACGGATCTTCTAGATGCTATGCACAACATCAGAGAAAAATTTGAGATTAAATCCCATTGCCAGTGTAGCGGGAAGCAGAGCGCACAAGGTGGCAAGCTCCCTGCGATGAATGGTGTGTCTCAGGTGAGTCTGGAATGTGTGCGTGCTTCACAGTTTGTTCAGCTGTTCCAATTCCTGTGGATTTTTCTATTTGAATAGTGCCAGTTATATTTTAATTTGTATATACGGTAGTTAAATGTTAGATTCATCCCTGGAACACCTTAAAGCAAAGTTAAATGCTTAAAAATAAATTTGTTCTTTACAGGTTTTGCAGAATGTCCTTAACCACAGTAACAAAATTTCTCTGTGCATGCCTGAGTCTCAGCAGCAGAACACGCCTCCAAAGTCCGAGACAAACGGTAATACGAGTCCAAGGAGTGATGTAAGCACAGACAGCAAGTTAACACCACCTGAATCCCAGTCACCTCTGCACTGGTTGGCAGATCTGGCAGAGCAGAAAGCCAGGGAAGAAAAGAAAGGTACATGCTAGAAGTTGTAATATCACGTCCCTGACTTCGGGGGCAGCAGTGATGCATAATTCAATTAGGAAAAATTCACAGAGTTTTCTGTTCAATAAAAAGCAATGATGTAGTTCTTTTCCCCCTAAATTTTAATCTTTGTACTGCGATGCCTTCTGGTGGCATCAGAACCTGTTAACAGAAACGCCACGTGTATAATGCGGCAGTGCTTCCAGCTACAGCGTCTCTCATTTGTGACGGGTACTCACTCAGCTGCATCTCTGAGATGCTGGGGAAGGCCTTTTCGTGGGCACACTGACTGCATTTTGAAGGATCTAGTTCATCCTCTGGTGTGTTTTCAGGTGAATAAAGCACTAGTGCCACAGTGTATTACCACCACTATAAAATGCAGGATGCAGGTGCTGTTCCAACGTCTGCATTGTGAAATAACAGTGTATGTTTCCAATGATTATTTTTGTTTCAGAGAACAAAGAATGTCCTGGAAAACATGCAAAGGAAGAGAAAGACCAGGATAATTTGGAGTCCCCAAACTGTAAAAGCTCTCCTCCTGCCTCCCAGAACGAACAGGGCTCAACCCTACGAGATTTATTAACTACAACAGCAGGCAAACTGCGTCTGGGTTCTACAGATGCCGGCATTGCTTTTGCTCCAGTTTACTCTACAGGAACAGCAGTAAGTGCTTACAAGATAAGTGGTTTTTATATCAGGATTTGGAAGTCCCTTATCTGTTTTGGTACACAGTAGTTACAGCAGTCTGATAACTTCAAATACTCATTTATAATTAAAACTTTGTATGCGTGCACACACACTTGCATTAACGTGTTATTTTTATGCATGTATATAGAAAATAGATACCTACCATGAAAAAAAAGTCCGTAAAATTAGAGAAAGCCTTAATCTGACAAAGGAAAGGAAGATTCCAGTTCCAAATAATTGTTTATTTCTAACATTTTCCATATCAGAATGCACACATTTTCTCCAGAGGAAGTAGATACCTGCAGGCTTCTGATTTGTAAAGCAACATTGCCATTGGACTGTAAAAGGAATCACGTTCACTTTAGTTTGCTTTTACATTGTTTAAGCACACATTTGTTTGTTTTCCAATAGAGTGGCAAGAGTGGAAGGACTATGCCAAACATTCTTGATGACATAATTGCTTCAGTAGTAGAAAACAAGATTCCGCCAACCAGAGCACCAAAGATAAATATAAAATCAGAAATAAAAGATGAGCCAAAGGATGATAAGAAGTGTATTCAGGATGATGGCACTAAACTGTACAGCGATATTCAGTATTCGTGGATCTGCGATAAACATGTTTTGTGGCTCAGAGACCATAAAAACAGCAACAACTGGAAGCTTTTCAAAGAGTGCTGGAAACAAGGGAGGGTAGGTATTGAGCAGTTCCGTCTGTAACGTGACCTCAGTATGAACTCTGGGGGTTTTGTTAAAGGACGGATTTGCCTAACGCCCTGTTTGAAAATGTATTGTGAGCAGAGAGCAGAAGTTTGTCAGTTTTCACCCACACATGATCCTTGCTTAGTTTAAATGTCAGCTAACTGCTAATAATAAATAAGAAAATGCTGTTATAAAGATTCAAATTCCAATAGGATGTGTGTGTGACACCTTGGGTATTGGCTGCTGTTGGAGGAGGTGTTAACAGCTCAGTAGGACCGAGTTCTTCAGCATTATGTTTGGAAGCAATTGTGCTCCAGTTCTCATGATGGAGGTGTTTACTTCCAAAAGGATAAGTACTATTTTTAATTTTAATTTTATTTTTTACAGCCTGTTTTAGTGTCTGGTATGCATAAGAAAATGAACTTCAGCCTGTGGAAAGCAGAGTCGATCAGTCTAGATTTTGGAAACCAGCAAGCTGATATCTTGAATTGCAAAGACAGCATTATTTCAAACACCAACGTCAAAGAGTTCTGGGATGGTTTTGAAGATGTTTCAAGTATGTTATTTAAAATGTATTATTCCATTGATTCTGAACATGGTTGATGTTAGAAATGGCAGTTAAAAATACTCTTTATGGATCATGAGGCTTTGAAGAAATTTAATTTAAAAAGAAAGCCCTAGGGACTCTGTTTCCAGAGAATGTGATGAAAACTTGCATTTTGACCTTTTGCAGGATTAAAGGTACACTACATAGGTCTAAAAAACCAAATGTCATTCATTGGTCCTCAACTAACTGAGTTTGTTTTGTATTCTTCTTGAGTCTTGAAATTCATTATCTCCTGTTTTATAGATGAAAGACAGGTTAAGAGTTCAGTTCTATGTTTGAGTTGAATGAAGTAAAACGCATACAGCGTATTAGTTTTTAGTAATTTTTATGTTAATTGCAGAACGGCAGAAAGTAAAAAATGGGGAAACTGCTCTGCTGAAACTGAAAGACTGGCCTTCTGGTGAAGATTTCAAGGCTATGATGCCAGCAAGGTATTTGTCTTTATTGTTGTATATTCTGAAGTCGGTCTCCCATGTTGTTTTTTTCTATCTGTGTAATAAAACAAATTTAATTACATTCTTCTTTCTTTTCCCTTCCAGGTATGAGGACCTATTAAAAAGTTTACCCTTGCCTGAATATTGTAGTCCAGAAGGAAAACTGAACTTGGCTTCTCATCTGCCAGGATTTTTTGTCCGTCCAGATTTGGGACCCAGACTGTGCAGTGCGTATGGTGAGTGCGCCCTGGGACCCCTGCCCCTTAAAGTGTAGAATATCACAGGTTGTAACGCTTGATAAAAAGCTGAGCGTGCTTGGAGGATAATTGTTCAATCAATGTAGGAAAAATACTTCACTGACTTGCATATTAACAGGACATGCACCTCAGGCATAAGAGTTTATTTGCTTCTGCATTTTGGAAGCGTATTAAGAGGTGGCTACTTGTGCACAAAGAGATATCCTCTTTAATAATACCACATGACAAAATACTTCATGAAGTATTGTTGTGTATATAATTCTGGTCATAAATAAGTCTCAGCATTTTTTCTCAATTGCATATGATACGCTTAAAAACCTCTCTAGAAAACGTTCTTGCCTTAAGACTTTTTCCAGGTGCTGCTTCTTTTGCAATTATATTTGTCCAATTCTGTTTTACAAATTGAGCCAGAAAGGAGTACTCATTTGTGGCACAATGTTTTTTTTTTTAAGAAGTTCTCCACATGTCTTTTCAAATAAACATAACTGTAGTGATCAAGGCATGGGCTGTAACTGCTGCATCATTAATGACACTTGTGTACCACACTGCTGCAAGGAGGAGTGCTCTGCAATGTCCTTGTGACTTAAGCCTGTATATTTTCACCTCTTAAAATCAAATTCCCTCTCTGGTTGGGGATTTCCTCAGTGTGAGAGCTCTGCTCCCAGCCAAGGACAGAAGTGACACATTTGATTTGATAACTCTGTGAGTTCATTGTAATTAATATTCTGCCCTGAACAGCCTGAGAAGTTGAAAGGTTGGAAAGGAATGTAGTGGTCAGGAAATGTCTTTGATTATTCTGCTGAAGTATATTTTGGTCTGATTCAGTTACCTGGGCTAAGAGACGTCTCAGGGTTTTTGTTAAAAAGTAACTTTTTGTTGCTTAGCAGGTGCACCAAAAAGGGGGTTTTTTATAGCTTGTGTATCTCAGTATTTTCACATTAAACCTGTCTGTACATGAAATGCTTTTCTGCTGTTGCGCATTTCTGTTGAAGGTGAATATGCAGTACAACAAATCTTAATTTTATCTTGTAACGTAGGTGTGGCTGCTACTAAAGACCATGATATAGGAACCACAAATCTCCATATAGAAGTTTCTGATGTTGTGAACATCCTTGTTTATGTTGGCATAGCGAAAGGAAACGGAGTACTTTCCAAATCAGGTAAAGGGAATCTCACTCTGGAAGGTGTAGATGGGCTGAGAGATTTGCCACTTTTCAAACTGGTGCTGTTCTTTTGAAGTGGATGAAAGATGTTCATAAGTACTTGTTTAAACCTGGGAGAGTCTTTATTTCAAGAATTTGCACGTACATTGATTCTGCATGCGATACACTACAGTTCATGAATTATGAAATGGTATTTCAAACTCTCTTCACTTTTTTGGTCATTTCCTGTAACTGATGCACAGTCGCTGTGCTGGGGCTGGCAGAGCCCATGCAGTGCAGGATGAAGGGTTTTCTCTGGAAGCCGTAGTAGTTCGAACAATTAAGTCAGGATGATATATCTGCCAGACCTTCTGTTGATTCTGCTCCCTCTGGATGCGCTGTGTTTGCTTTCTTGAATTTGGACCACAATGTAATTTTTCAGCACAGAGAGCTTAGATTAGTGTCTGTTAATCCTCTGTGTGAGGTTTGTTGCTCACATGAAACAGTCTTTAAATCACTTAAATGGGTTTGTTTCTTCCCCTTATTCTTTTGTCCTCTCATTCCCTATTCAGCAAATGTATATTTTGGGTGTGAATAACAGAGCGGCAGTAAGGTTTGCTCTCTGCTATTTGCTTTGTTTTCATTTGTGTATGTACAGAGGCAATAGCAGCAAAACTTGAGCGCACTGGGAGAGCTCTCCCTGCTTGACTTGCTGCTGCAGGACAGCACACAAAACAGCTTTTGCTGCCTGTAGGAAAACACCTTTTTCAGCTTTTAATTTTTGGTGCCAGCCCTGTTTGTTTATTTCTGATAGGAGAACATGTTCTGTCAAATTGAAGAGGTTAAAAAAATTAAAAATCTAACATTATTTTTAAGGGATTTATGGCATTCGTATTCTAGTAAGTAGCAGCAAACACTGGACAAGGTGTCACCTGGGGGCTTCTGTTGTGTTCAGCAAACTTTATCTGTTCAGTCAAACCAAAAATTTGAAGACATGATGTTCGGTTTCAATTTTTCCTCTCACATAAAAAAATAATTTTGTTGAACCTTAGGAGTTTTGAAGAAGTTTGAAGAGGAGGATTTGGATGACCTTTTAAGGAAGCGGTTGAAGGATTCAAGTGAATTACCTGGTGCTTTATGGCACATTTATGCTGGGAAAGATGTTGACAAGATAAGGGAGTTTCTGCAAAAGGTCAGATTATATTTATAAAGTATTTATTATAAAGCTAAGTAACTGGTAAATCGGAGGGAGCTGTCAGAAACCACAAACTCCACCTCTATAGGGAAGCAAAAATACTTCCTTTATAGCCCATAAAATAAACTATAATTGACCTGATACATCAATCAACAAATAGAATATGTAACATGGTATGTACTTGCCTCTTGAGAGTTGCAGGTAGCCTGCAAACTCTGAATACTTAGATGGGCATGGAGATCTATTCTTGTCCTTCTCTAATACAAAGGATAATTTTATGTTTGTAGTATTAGCATTTGTAGGACATCAACCACTGGGCTGTTGATAGCTATCAGTGGCTTTAAATTTAGAGATAACATCTTGCAGGTGCCCTGTCTTTAGTGTGTTCTCATGTTCTAGAAGGTCTTGACAGATGACATAGAAATACCAGAATATCACTGAAATGGTTGCTTGAGGAAGGGAAGTCTTCACTGTCTTCTTCTTGTGGGGAAAAAAATCAGATGAGTGTTAAATGGTTAAACCAAAGGGGACCATCAGCAGGCTGGGGGCCAGGCTCTGCTGTGAGCAGGAAGAGCACAATAAATTTAGCTGTAAAGATTGTCTGGGACAATAGGGCAGTGTTTCACTTCCCAGGCAGCTGTCCTCTGGTGACTCAGACATTTGCTCTTTGGCAAGCTGAACAGCGGGGAAGAACGAGCAATAGTAAACAAAACACAGCAAATTCCAGGAGGCTCTGAATTATACAGCTACGCTTTTCTGTCCATTCGAAAAGTATATGCTCACAAAGTACATGGTGACTCTTGAGTTGGGAAGAGGGAATTGTGAACAAAATCACGAATGCAAGGGAATAGGTGGACAACGGGTGCAATGGATTAAGGGAAATATTCATTCCCCTGTGTTTAACTTGAGAAATGGTTGTTGCAGGTATAACTACTGTTGTCAGGTAGTTTTGGGGGGTGGTGGGGAGGTGGTGGTGGATTATGTCCTTCATTATTTTGCTGAATACCTTGATTTGGATGGTACGGAAATAACTTCTTGTCACAGAGTGGTTGTGATTGGGAGGAGACTCTTGAGGTCCTTTTATCCAGCCCCTCTGCTCAAGAGGCTCACTCAGTGCAGGCTGCTCAGTGCTGTAGGCCTCTCAGTTTCATCTGCTGCATTTTTCCTGAGCTGAGGTCATGCTGTTGTGTGCCTGTGTCTAAACTGGAGGGTGTAAGCTTGAGGAACTGCCAGTGTAGACAGATTCCTGAGGTCAGATTTTTTCTTGATGAAAGAAGTCAAATAGAGAACCTGCTGCTGATTATTGTACCAAGTTCTTTAAAGCTCCATATTTTGAGGAGGGACTTGTGCAGAGGTCTTTGGTTCAGTGGGACTCCCCAGTTCCTTTGAGGCTCTTTTGAATCTCCAATTAAAATTCTTGTTTGGGTATTTGGGAACGATGTGCTGCTGCTTTGTGAGTTAGCTGTCCTTACAACTTCCTAGACCAAGGTTCAGCTTCTTGTGGAGTCACCTAGGATCTTTTTGTACTTACAGATAGCGAAAGAGCAAGGCTTGGAAGTTTTACCAGAGCATGATCCAATACGTGATCAGAGTTGGTATGTGAACAAGAAACTTCGCCAAAGACTGCTTGAAGAATACGGAGTAAAAACTTGCACGGTTATTCAGTTTCTTGGTGATGCTATCATTCTACCAGCAGGAGCACTTCATCAGGTAACGTACGTCTGTTTAAAGATGCACAGGATCAAAGAACATAAATATCATAAAATAACTTGCAAAAATGAAGCTCTGTCTGTACTCACATCAGATTTGATCTTACTGGTAGCTATTACAGAATCACAGAATCACAGAATAACCAGGTTGGAAGAGACCCACTGGATCGTCGAGTCCAACCATTCCCACCAATCCCTAAATCGTGCTCCTAAGTACCTCATCCACCCTCACCTTAAACACCTCCAGGGACAGCGACTCAACCACCTCCCTTGGCAGACCGTTCCAATGCCTAACCACCCTCTCCGTGAAGAACTTTTTCCTAATCTCAAGCCTAAATCTCCCCTGGCAGAGCTTGAGGCCATTCCCTCTCGTCCTGTCCCCTGTCACTTGGGAGAAGAGCCCAGTTCCCTCCTCTCCACAACCTCCCTTCAGGTAGTTGTAGAGAGTAATAAGGTCTCCCCTCAGCCTCCTCTTCTCCAGGCTAAACACCTCCAGCTCTCTCAGCCGCTCCTCATAAGGTCTGTTCTCCAGCCTCTTCACCAGCTTCGTTGCTCTTCTCTGGACTCGCTCCAGAGCCACAACATCCCTCTTGTGGTGAGGGGCCCAGAACTGAACACAGTACTCGAGGTGCGGTCTCACCAGTGCCAAGTACAGAGGGAGAAGAACCTCCCTGGACCTGCTGGTCACACCGTTCCTGATACAAGCCAAGATGCCATTGGCCTTTTTGGCCACCTGGGCACATTGCT
>JAUNZM010002519.1:0-22520 GCA_033459285.1 Clamator glandarius | reverse complement strand
TTTCTAGACCCTCCCCGAATCCTTCTAAATGAACCCAGACATTTCTAGGACCCCAGAACCCCTCTAAAAGCCTCCAGACCCTTGTAGAGCCCCCCAGGACCCGTCTAAAAGCGCCCAGACCCTTCTAGAGCCCCCCAAGACCCTTCTAAAAGCCTCCAGACCCTTCTAGAGCCCCCCCGAACCACTCTAATAGTTCTCAGACCCTTCTAGAGGCCCCCAGGACCCTTCTATAAGTCCCCAGACCCCTTCTAGAGAACCCCAGGAACATTCTAAAAGCCCCCAGACCATTCTAGAGCCTCCCAGGAGCCTTCTAAAAACACCCAGACCCTTCTAGAGCCCCCCGGACCACTCTAATAGAACCCAGACCCTTCTAGAGGCCCCAGGATACTTCTAAATGCCCCCAAACCCTTCTAGAGAACCCCGGGACCCTTCTAAAAGCCCCCAGACCCCTCTAGAGCCCCCAGGACCCTTCTAAAAGCCCCCAGAACCTTCTAGACCCTCCCCGGATCATTCTAAAAGCCCCCAGACCCTTCTAGAGACCCCCATGACCCTTCTAAAAGCACTCAGACCCTTCTAGAGGGCCCCAGGACCCTTCTAAAAGCACCCAGACCCTTCTAGAGCCTCCCAGGACCCTTCTAAAAGCCCCCAGACCCTTCTAGACCCCCCCAGGACCCTTCTAAAAGCCCCCAGACCCTTCTAGAGCCCCCCAGGACCCTTCTGAAAGGCCGCAGACACATCTAGACACTCCCCGGATCTTTCTAAAAGACCCCAGACACTTCTAGAGATCCCCAGGAGCATTCTAAAAGCACCCCAGACCCTTCTAGAGCACTCCAGGACCCTTCTAAAACCCCCAGACAATTCTAGAGCCCCCCAGGGCCCCTCTTAAGGCACCCCGTCCCTTCTAGGACACCCAGGACCCTTCTTAAAGTCCCCAGACCCTTCTAGAGCACCCCAGGACCCTTCTAAAAGCCCCCAGACCCTTCTAGAGCCCCCCCGGACCATTCTAAAAGCCTCCAGACCCTTCTAGAGGACCCCTGGACCCTGCTGAAAGCCCCCAGAACCTTCTAGAGCATCCCAGGACAGTTCTAAAAGCCCCCAGACCCTTCTAGAGCCTCCCAGGACCCTTCTAAAAGCTCCCAGACCCTTCAAGAGACACCCAGGACCCTTCTAAAAGCCCCAGACCCTTCTAGAGCCACCCAGGACGCTTCTAAAAGACCCCAGACCCTTCTAGAGACCTCCAGGACCCTTCTAAAACCCCCCCAGACCCTTCTAGAGCCCCCCAGGACCCTTCTAAAAGACCCCAGACCCCTTCTAGAGCACCCCTGGACCCTTCTAAAAGCTCCCAGAGCTTTCTAGATGCCCCAGGACCCTTCTAAAAGCCCCCAGACCCTTCTAGAGCCCCCCAGGACCCTTCTACAAGCCCCCAGACCCTTCTAGAGCCCCCCAGGACCCTTCTAAAAGCACCCAGACCCTTCTAGAAGCCCCCAGGACCCGTCTAAAAGCCTCTAGACCCTTCTAGAGCCCCCCAGGACCCTTCTACAAGCCCCCAGACCCTTCTAGAGCCCCCCAGGACCTTTCTAAAAGCACCCAGACCCTTCTAGAGCCTCCCAGTACCCTTCTAAAAGCAACCAGACCCTTCTAGAGAACCCCAGGACCCTTCTAAAAGCCCCCAGACCCTTCTAGACCCTCCCCGGATCCTTCTAAAAGCCCCAGACACTTCTAGAGCCACCTAGGATCCTCCAAAAAGCACCCAGACATTTTCTAGACCGTCCCCGGATCATTCTAAAAGCCCCCAGACCCTTCTAGAGACAACCAGGATCATTCTAAAAGCCCCCAGACCCTTCTAGAGCCCCCAGGATCATTCAAAAGCCCCCAGACCCTTCTAGAGCCCCCTAGGACCGATCTAAAAGCCCCCAGACCCTTCTAGAGTCCCCTAGGACACTTCTAAAAGCCCCCAGACCCTTCTAGACCCTCCCCGGATCCTTCGAAAAGCCCCCAGACCCTTCTAGAGCCCACCAGGACCCTTCTAATGCCCCCAGACCCTTCAAGAGGCACCCAGAACCCTTCTAAAAGCACCTAGACCATTCTAGAGCCTCCCAGGACCATTCTAAAAGCCCCCAGACCCTTCTAGACCCTCCCAGGACCCTTCTAAAAGCCCCCAGACCCTTCTAGAGCCCCCCAGGACCCTTCTGAAAGGCCGCAGACACTTCTAGACACTCTCCCCGGATCCTTCTAAAGACCCAGACCCTTCTAGAGCACCAAGGAACCCTTCTAAAAGCCCCCAGACACTTCTAGAGCACCCAGGCCTCCTCTTAAGGCACCCCGTCCCTTCTAGAGCACCCCAGGACCCTTCTAAAAGTCCCCAGACCTTTCTAGAGCACGCCAGGACCCGTCTCTAAAAGACCCCAGACCATTCTAGAGCCCCCCCGGACCCTTCTAAAAGCCTCCAGACCCTTCTAGAGGCTCCCTGGACCTTTCTGAAAGCACCAGAACCTTCTAGAGCCCCCCAGGACCCTTCTAAAAGCACCCAGACCCTTCTAGAGCCTCCCAGGACCCTTCTAAAAGCACCCAGACCATTCTAGAGCACCCCAGGACCCTTCTAAAAGCCCCCAGACCATTCTAGAGCCTACCAGGACCTTTCTACAAGCCCCCAGACCCTTCTAGAGCCCACAAGGACCCTTCTAAAAGCCCCCAGACCCTTCTAGAGGCCCCAGGACCCTTCTAAAAGCCACCAGACCCTTCTAGAGCCCCCCCAGGACCATTCTACAAGCAACCAGACCCTTCTAGAGCCCCCAGGACCCTTCTACAAGCCCCCAGACCAATCTAGATCCACCCAGGACCCATCTAAAAATCCCAGACCCTTCTAGAGGCCCCCAGGACTCGTGTAAAAGCCTCTAGACCCTTCTAGAGCCCCCCAGGACCTTTCTAAAAGCACCCAGACCCTTCTAGAGGCTTCCCGGTCCTTTATAAAAGCACCCAGACCCTTCTAGAGCCTCCAGGACCCTTCTAAAAGCCACCAGACCCTTCTAGAGACCCCCAGGGACCCTTCTAAAAGACCCCAGACCCTTCTAGAGCCCCCCCGGACCATTCTAAAAGCCCCCTGACCCTTCTAGAGCCCCCTATGACCCATCTAAATGCCCCAGACCCTTCTAGAGCCTCCCAGGACCCTTCTAAAAGCCTCCAGACCCTTCTAGACCCTCCCCGGATCCTTCTAAAAAACCCCAGACCATTCTAGAGCCTCCCAGGACCATTCTAAAGCCCTCAGACCCCTTCTAGAGGACACCAGGACCCTTCTAAAAGCACCTAGAACATTCTAGAGCCCCCCAGGACCCGTCTAAAAGCGCCCAGACCCTTCTAGAGCCCCCCAAGACCCTTCTAAAAGCCTCCAGACCCTTCTAGAGCCCCCCCGAACCACTCTAATAGTTCTCAGACCCTTCTAGAGGCCCCCAGGACCCTTCTATAAGTCCCCAGACCCTTCTAGAGAACCCCAGGAACATTCTAAAAGCCCCCAGACCATTCTAGAGCCTCCCAGGAGCCTTCTAAAAACACCCAGACCCTTCTAGAGCCCCCCCGGACCACTCTAATAGAACCCAGACCCTTCTAGAGGCCCCCAGGATACTTCTAAATGCCCCCAAACCCTTCTAGAGAACCCCGGGACCCTTCTAAAAGCCCCCAGACCCCTCTAGAGCCCCCCAGGACCCTTCTAAAAGCCCCCAGAACCTTCTAGACCCTCCCCGGATCATTCTAAAAGCCCCCAGACCCTTCTAGAGACCCCCATGACCCTTCTAAAAGCACTCAGACCCTTCTAGAGGGCCCCAGGACCCTTCTAAAAGCACCCAGACCCTTCTAGAGCCTCCCAGGACCCTTCTAAAAGCCCCCAGACCCTTCTAGACCCCCCCAGGACCCTTCTAAAAGCCCCCAGACCCTTCTAGAGCCCCCCAGGACCCTTCTGAAAGGCCGCAGACACATCTAGACACTCCCCGGATCTTTCTAAAAGACCCCAGACACTTCTAGAGATCCCCAGGAGCATTCTAAAAGCACCCCAGACCCTTCTAGAGCACTCCAGGACCCTTCTAAAACCCCCAGACAATTCTAGAGCCCCCCAGGGCCCCTCTTAAGGCACCCCGTCCCTTCTAGGACACCCCAGGACCCTTCTTAAAGTCCCCAGACCCTTCTAGAGCACCCCAGGACCCTTCTAAAAGCCCCCAGACCCTTCTAGAGCCCCCCCGGACCATTCTAAAAGCCTCCAGACCCTTCTAGAGGACCCCTGGACCCTGCTGAAAGCCCCCAGAACCTTCTAGAGCATCCCAGGACAGTTCTAAAAGCCCCCAGACCCTTCTAGAGCCTCCCAGGACCCTTCTAAAAGCTCCCAGACCCTTCAAGAGACACCCAGGACCCTTCTAAAAGCCCCCAGACCCTTCTAGAGCCACCCAGGACGCTTCTAAAAGACCCCAGACCCTTCTAGAGACCTCCAGGACCCTTCTAAAACCCCCCAGACCCTTCTAGAGCCCCCCAGGACCCTTCTAAAAGACCCCAGACCCTTCTAGAGCACCCCTGGACCCTTCTAAAAGCTCCCAGAGCTTTCTAGATGCCCCCAGGACCCTTCTAAAAGCCCCCAGACCCTTCTAGAGCCCCCCAGGACCCTTCTACAAGCCCCCAGACCCTTCTAGAGCCCCCCAGGACCCTTCTAAAAGCACCCAGACCCTTCTAGAAGCCCCCAGGACCCGTCTAAAAGCCTCTAGACCCTTCTAGAGCCCCCCAGGACCCTTCTACAAGCCCCCAGACCCTTCTAGAGCCCCCCAGGACCTTTCTAAAAGCACCCAGACCCTTCTAGAGCCTCCCAGTACCCTTCTAAAAGCAACCAGACCCTTCTAGAGAACCCCAGGACCCTTCTAAAAGCCCCAGACCCTTCTAGACCCTCCCCGGATCCTTCTAAAAGCCCCCAGACACTTCTAGAGCCACCTAGGATCCTCCAAAAAGCACCCAGACATTTCTAGACCGTCCCCGGATCATTCTAAAAGCCCCCAGACCCTTCTAGAGACAACCAGGATCATTCTAAAAGCCCCCAGACCCTTCTAGAGCCCCCCAGGATCATTCCAAAAGCCCCCAGACCCTTCTAGAGCCCCCTAGGACGATCTAAAAGCCCCCAGACCCTTCTAGAGTCCCTAGGACACTTCTAAAAGCCCCCAGACCCTTCTAGACCCTCCCCGGATCCTTCGAAAAGCCCCCAGACCCTTCTAGAGCCCACCAGGACCCTTCTAAATGCCCCCAGACCCTTCAAGAGGCACCCAGAACCCTTCTAAAAGCACCTAGACCATTCTAGAGCCTCCAGGACCATTCTAAAAGCCCCAGACCCTTCTAGACCCTCCCAGGACCCTTCTAAAAGCCCCCAGACCCTTCTAGAGCCCCCCAGGACCCTTCTGAAAGGCCGCAGAACACTTCTAGACACTCCCCGGATCCTTCTAAAAGACCCCAGACCCTTCTAGAGCACCAAGGAACCCTTCTAAAAGCCCCCAGACACTTCTAGAGCACCCCAGGCCTCCTCTTAAGGCACCCCGTCCCTTCTAGAGCACCCCAGGACCCTTCTAAAGTCCCCAGACCTTTCTAGAGCACGCCAGGACCCGTCTAAAAGACCCCAGACCATTCTAGAGCCCCCCCGGACCCTTCTAAAAGCCTCCAGACCCTTCTAGAGGCTCCCTGGACCTTTCTGAAAGCACCCAGAACCTTCTAGAGCCCCCCAGGACCCTTCTAAAAGCACCCAGACCCTTCTAGAGCCTCCCAGGACCCTTCTAAAAGCACCCAGACCATTCTAGAGCACCCCAGGACCCTTCTAAAAGCCCCAGACCATTCTAGAGCCTACCAGGACCTTTCTACAAGCCCCCAGACCCTTCTAGAGCCCACAAGGACCCTTCTAAAAGCCCCCAGACCCTTCTAGAGGCCCCCAGGACCCTTCTAAAAGCCACCAGACCCTTCTAGAGCCCCCCCAGGACCATTCTACAAGCAACCAGACCCTTCTAGAGCCCCCCAGGACCCTTCTACAAGCCCCAGACCAATCTAGATCCACCCAGGACCCATCTAAAAAATCCCAGACCCTTCTAGAGGCCCCCAGGACTCGTCTAAAAGCCTCTAGACCCTTCTAGAGCCCCCCAGGACCTTTCTAAAAGCACCCAGACCCTTCTAGAGGCTTCCCGGTCCTTTATAAAAGCACCCAGACCCTTCTAGAGCCTCCCAGGACCCTTCTAAAAGCCACCAGACCCTTCTAGAGACCCCCAGGACCCTTCTAAAAGACCCCAGACCCTTCTAGAGCCCCCCGGACCATTCTAAAAGCCCCCTGACCCTTCTAGAGCCCCTATGACCCATCTAAATGCCCCAGACCCTTCTAGAGCCTCCCAGGACCCTTCTAAAAGCCTCCAGACCCTTCTAGACCCTCCCCGGATCCTTCTAAAAAACCCCAGACCATTCTAGAGCCTCCCAGGACCATTCTAAAGCCCTCAGACCCTTCTAGAGGACACCAGGACCCTTCTAAAAGCACCTAGAACATTCTAGAGCCCCCCAGGACCCTTCTAAAAGCCCCCAGACCAATCTAGAGGTCCCCAGGGCCCTCTTAAGGGACCCCGTCCATTCTAGAGCACCCCAGGACCCTTCTAAAATTCCCCAGACCCTTCTAGAGCACCCCAGGACCCTTGTAAATGCCCCAAGACCCTTCTAGAGCCCCCCAGGACCCTTCTAAAAGCACCCAGACCCTTATAGAGGCCCCCAGGACACTTCTGAAAGCCCCAAGAACCTTCTAGAGCATCCCAGGACCCTTCCAAAAGAACCCAGACCCTTCTAGGGCTCCCCAGGACCCTTCTAAAAGCCCCCAGACCATTCTAGAGACCCCCATGACCCTTCTGAAAGCCTCCAGAACCTTCTAGATCCACCCAGGACCCTTCTAAAAGCCACCAGACCCTTCTAGAGCCCCCCAGGACCATTCTAAAAGCACCCAGACCCTTCTAGAGACACCCAGGACCATTCTAAATGCCCCCAGACCCTTCTAGATAAGCCAGGACCCTTCGAAAAGCAACCAGAACCTTCTAGATCCACCCAGGACCATTCTAAAAGCCCCCAAACCCTTCTAGAGCCTCCCAGGACCCTTCTAAAAGCACCCAGACCCTTCTAGAGAGTCCCAGGACCATTCTAAAGGCACCCAGACTCTTCTAGAGCCTCGCAGGACCCCTCTAAAAGCCTCCAGACCCTTCTAGAGGCCCCCCGGACCCTTCTAAAAGTCCCCAGACCCTTCTAGAGCCTCCCAGGACCCTTCTAAAAGCACCCAGACCCTTCTAGAGAGTCCCAGGACCATTCTAAAGGCACCCAGACTCTTCTAGAGCCTCGCAGGACCCCTCTAAAAGCCTCCAGACCCTTCTAGAGGCCCCCCGGACCCTTCTAAAACCCCCCAGACCCTTCTAGATCATACCCGGACCCCTCTGATATATCCCACACCATTCTAGAGGCCACCAGGATACTTTCCAAAGCCCCCAGACCCTTCTAGAGAACCCCAGGACCCTTCTAAAAGCCCCCAGACCATTCTAGAGCCCCCCAGGGCCCTTCTAAAAGCCCCGAGACCCTTCTAGGAAAGACGGGGGTCCTTAAGAGGGGCCTTGGGGTCCTCTAGAAGGGTCTGGGGGGTTATAGAAGTGTCCTGGCGGGCTCTCGAAGGGTCTGGGTTCTTTGAGAAGGGTCTTTGGGTGGCTCTAGAAGGGTCTGGGGTATTTTGGAAGAGTCCTGGGTGCCTCAAGAAGGGTGTGGGTCTTTCATAGGGTCCTGGGGTGCTCTAGAAGGGTCTGGGTGCTTTTAGAAGGGTCCTGGGGAGTTCTAGAAGGGTCTGGGGTCTTTTAGAAGGGTCCCGGGAGGCTCTAGAAGGGTCTGGGGGCTTTTAGAATGGTCCTGGGGAGCTCTAGAAGGGTCTGGGGTCTTTTAGAAGGGTCCTGGGGAGCTCTAGAAGGGTCTGGGTCCTGTTAGAAGGGTCCTTGGGAACTCTAGAAGGGTCTGAGTATCATTAGAGGGGCCTTGGGGGCATCTAGAAGGGTCTGGGGGATATTAGAAGGGTCCTGGAGAGCTCTAGAAGGGTCTGGGGTATTTTAGAAGGGTTCTGGGTAGCTCTAGAAGGGTCTGGGATCTTTCAGAAGGGTCCTGGGGGGCTGTAGAAGGGTCTGGAGTCTTTTAGAATTGTCCTGGGGGGCTCTAGAAGGGTCTGGGTGCATTTAGAAGGATCCGGGGAGGGTCTAGAAGGGTCTGGAGGCTTTTAGAAGGGTCCTGGGGGGCTCTAGAAGGGTCTGGGGGATATTAGAAGGGTCCTGGGATGGTCTAACAAGGGTCTGGGTTGTTTTAGAAGGGTCCTGCGGGTCTCTAGAAGGGTCTGGGGGCTTTTAGAAGGGTCCTTGGGGGCTCTAGAAGGGTCTGGGGACCATTAGAGGGGCCCTAGGGGCCTCTAGAAGGGTATGGGGGCTTTTAGAAGGGTCCTGGGGAGATCTAGAAGGGTCTGGGGGCTTTTAGAAGGGTCCTGGGAGACTCTAGAAGGGTCTGGGGGCATTTAGAAGGTCCTGCGTGTCTCTAGAAGGGTCTGAGGGCTTTTAGAAGGGTCCTGTGGGGCTCTAGAAGGGTCTGGCGGCTTGTAGAAGGGTCCTGGGGGGCTCTAGAAGGGTGTGAGAGCTTTTAGAATGGTCCTGGGTGCATCTAGAAATCTCTGATGCTTTTAGAAGGGTCCTGGGGGCCTCTAGAAGTGTCTGAGGAGTTGTAGAAGGGTCCGGGGAGGCTCTAGTAGGGTCTGGGTGCTTTTAGAAGGATCCGGTTAGGGTCTAGAAGGGTCTGGGGCTTTTAGAAGGGTCCTGTGGAGCTCTAGAAGGGTCTGGGGTCTTTTAGACGGGTCCTGGGGGGCTCTAGAAGGGTCTGGGGCCTTTTAGAAGAGTCCTGGGGAGCTCTAGAAGGGTCTGGGGCTTTCAGAATGATCCTGGGGGTCTCTAGAAGTGTCTGGGTGTATTTGGAAGGGTCTTGGGGAGCTCTAGAAGGGTCTGGGGGCTTTCAGAAGGGTCTTGGGGGCATGTAGAAGGGTCTGGAGGCTTTTAGAAGGGTCCTGGAGCGCTCTAGAAGGGTCTGGGGGCATTCAGAACGGTCCTGGTGGCCTCTAGAAGGGACTAGAGGCTTTTAGAAGGGTCCTGGGGGGCTCTAGATGGGTCTGGGTGCATTTAGAAGGGTCCTGGGGGGATCTAGAAGGGTCTGGGGGCTTTTAGAAGGATACGTGGAATTTCTAGAAGGGTCTGGGGGCATTTAGAAGGGTCCTGGGTTGCTCTAGAAGGGTCTGGAGGCTTTTAGAAGGGTCCTGCGGGTCTCTAGAAGGATCTGGGGGCTTTTAGAAGGGTCCTGGCAGGTTCTAGAAGGGTCTGGGTGCTTTTAGAAGGATCCGGGGAGGGTCTAGAACGGTCTGGGTGGTTTTAGAAGGGTCCTGGGGGGTTCTAGAAGGGTCTGGGGGATTTTAGAAGGATCCTGGGGGGCTCTAGAATGGTCTGAGGGATGTTAGAAGGGTCCTGGGGAGATCTAGAAGGGTCTGGGTGCTTTTAGAGGGGCCCTGGACTTCTCTAGAAGGGTCTGGGAGCTTTTAGAAGAGTCCTGGGGGGCTCTAGAATGGTCTGGGGTCTTTTAGAAGGGTCCTGGGCGCATCTAGAAGGGTCTGGGGGCTTTCAGAAGGGTCCTGGGAGGCTCTAGATGGGTCTGGGTGCTTTTAGAATGGTCCTGGGGTTCTCTAGAAGGGTCTGGGGGCATTTAGAAGTGTCCTGGGGGGCTCTAGAAGGGTCTGGGGGGTTTTAGAAGGATCCTGGGGGCCTCTAGAAGGGTCTGGGGGCTTTTAGAATGGTCCTGCGGGTCTCTAGAAGGGTCTGGGGGCTTTTAGAAGGGTCCTTGGGGGCTCTAGAAGGGTCTGGGGACCATGAGAGGGGCCCTAGGGGCCTCTAGAAGTTTCTGGGGGATTTTAGAGGGGTTCTGGGGAGATCTTGAAGGGTCTGGGGGCTTTTAGAATGGTCCTTGGGGGCTCTAGAAGGGTCTGGGGACCACTAGAGGGGCCCTGGGGACCTCTAGAAGGGTCTTGGGTATTTTAGACGAGTCCTGGGGAACTCTAGAAGGGTCTGGGGGCTTTGAGAAGGGTCCTGGAGGGCTCTAGAAGGGTCTGGGGGCATTTAGAAGTGTCCTGGGGGGCTCTAGAAAGGTCTGGGGGATTTTAGAAGGATCCTGGGGGCCTCTAGAAAGGTCTGGGGGCATTTAGAAGGGTCCTGCGGGTCTCTAGAAGGGTCTGGGGACCATTTGAGGGGCCCTAGGGGCCTCTAGAAGGGTCTGGGGGCTTTTAGAATGGTCCTTGGGGGCTCTAGAAGGGTCTGGGGACCACTAGAGGGGCCCTGGAGGCCTCTAGAAGGGTTTGGGGTATTTTAGAAGGGTCCTGGGGGGCTCTAGAAGGGTCTGGGGGATTTTAGAAGGATCCTGGGGGCCTCTAGAAAGGTCTGGGGGCATTTAGAAGGGTCCTTGGGGCTCTAGAAGTGTCTGGGGGCTTTTAGAAGGATACGTGGAATCTCTAGAAGGGTCTGGGGGCTTTTAGAAGGGTCCTGGGGAGCTCTAGAAGGGTCTGGAGGCTTTTAGAAAAGTCCTGGGTGGCTCTAGAAGTGTGTGGGGGCTTTTAGAAGGATCCGGGGAGGGTCTAGAACGGTCTGGGTGGTTTTAGAAGGGTCCTGGGCGGTTCTAGAAGGTATGGGGGATTTTAGAAGGGTCCTGGGGGGTTCTAGAAGGGTCTGAGGGATTTTAGAAGGGTCCTGGGCAGCTCTAGAAGGGTCTGGGTGCTTTTATAGGGGCCCTGGGCTTCTCTAGAAGGGTCTGGGGGCTTTTAGAGGAGTTATGGGGGGCTCTAGAATGGTCTGGGGGCTTTTAGAAGTATCCTGGGCTGATGTAGAAGGGTCTGGGGGCTTTCAGAAGGGTCCTGCGGGCCTCTAGAAAAGTCTGGAGTTTTTTAGAAGGTCCTGGGGGTCTCTAGAACGGTCTGGGGGCATTTAGAAGGGTCCTGGGGTGCTCTAGAAGGGTCTGGGGGCTTTCAGAAGGGTTCTTGGGGCCTCTAGAAGGGTCTGGGGTCTTTTAGAAGGGTCCTGGGTTGCTCTAGAAGGGTCTGGAGGCTTTTAGAAGGTTCCTGCGGGTCTCTAGAAGGATCTGGGGGCTTTTAGAA
Organism: Clamator glandarius; assembly: GCA_033459285.1. Lineage (NCBI taxonomy): Eukaryota > Metazoa > Chordata > Aves > Cuculiformes > Cuculidae > Clamator > Clamator glandarius. The sequence continues at coordinate 11,287 of JAUNZM010002519.1, read as the reverse complement.
GGGTCCTGGGGGGCTCCAGAAGGGTCTGGGGGCTTTTAGAAAGATCCGGGGAGGGTCTAGAATGGTCTGGGAGGTTTTAGAAGGGTCCTGGGGTTCTCTAGAAGGGTCTGGGTGCTTTTAGACGGGCCCTGGGCTCTCTAGAAGTTTCTGGGGGCATTTAGAAGAGTCCTGGGGGGCTCTAGAATCGTCTGGTCTCTTTTAGAAGGGGCCTGGGGTGTTCTAGAAGGGTCTGGGGGATTTTAGAAGGGTCCTGCGGTCCTCTAGAATAGTCTGGATGCTTTTAGAAGGGTCCTGGGGGGCTCTACAAGGGTCTGGGGGCTTTTAGAAGGGTCCTTGGGGGCTCTAGAAGGGTCTGGGGACCATTAGAGGGGCACTGGGAGCCTCTAGAATGGTCTGGGTGATTTTAGAAGGGTCCTCGGGAGGTCTAGAATTGTCTGGGGGCTTTTAGAAAGGTCCTGGGAGGCTCTAGAAGGGTCTGGGGGCTTTTAGAAGAGTCCTGCGTTTCTCTAGAAGGGTCTGGGGGCTTTTAGAAGGGTCCTTGGGGGCTCTAGAAGGGTGTGGGGACCACTAGAGGAGCCCTGGGGGCCTCTAGAGGGGTCTGGGGTATTTTAGAATGGTCCTGTGGAGCTCTAGAAGGGTCTGGGGGCTTTTAGAAGGTCCTGGGAGACTCTAGAAGGGTCTGGGGGCATTTAGAAGGGTCCTGCGGGTCTCTAGAAGGGTCTGGGGGCTTTTAGAAGGGTCCTGGGGGGCTCTAGAAGGGTCTGGGGGCTTTTAGAATGGTCCTGGGGTGCTCTAGAAGGGTGTGAGTGCTTTTAGAATGGTCCTGGGGGCATCTAGAAGGCTCTGGGGGCTTTTAGAAGTGTCCTGTGGGCCTCTAGAAGTGTCTGAGGGATTTTAGAAGGGTCCTGGGAGGCTCTGGAATGGTCTGGGTGCTTTTAGAAGGATTCGGGGAGGGTCTAGAAGAGTCTGGGGGCATTCAGAAGGGTCCTGGGGGCCTCTAGAAGGGTCTGGATGCTTTTAGAAGAGTCCTGGGGGGCTCTAGATGGGTCTGGAGACATTTAGAATGGTCCTGGGGGGCTCTAGAAGGGTCTGGGGGAGTTTAGATAGGTCCTGGGGAGCTCTAGAAGGGTCTGGGTGCTTTTAGAAGGGTCCTGGGAGACTCTAGAAGGGTCTGAGTGCTTTTAGAAGGGTCCTTCGGGTCTCTAGAAGGGTCTGGGTTCTTTTAGAATGGTCCTGGGGGGCTCTAGAAGGGTGTGAGGTCTTTTAGAAGGGTCCTGGGGGCATCTCGAATACTCTGATGGCTTTTAGAAGGGTCCTGGGGGCCTCTAGAAGTGTCTGAGGGATTTTAAAAGGGTCCTGGGAGGCTCTAGAAGGGTCTGGTTGCTTTTAGAAGGATTCGGGGAGGGTCTAGAAGGGTCTGGGGGCTTTTAGAAGGGTCCTGTGGGGCTCTAGAAGGGTCTGGTTGCTTTTAGAAGGGTCCTGGGGGCCTCTAGAAGGGTCTTGGGGCTTTTAGAAGGGTCCTGAGGGCGCTAGAAGTGTCTGGGTGCTTTTAGAAGGGTCCTGGGTGTCTCTAGAAGGGTCTGGGGGCTTTTAGAAGGGTCCTGGGGGCCTCTAGAAGGGTCTGGAGGCTTTTAGAAGAGTTCTGGGGGGCTCTAGAAGGGTCTGGGGGCATTCAGAAGGGTCCTGGGGGCCTCTAGAAGGGTCTGGAGTCTATTAGAAGAGTCCTGGGGGGCTCTAGATGGGTCTGGGGTCATTTAGAAGGGTCTTGGGGGGCTCTAGAAGGGTCTGGGGGCTTTCAGAAGTGTCCTGCGGGGCTCTAGAAGGGTCTGGGGGCTTTTAGAAGGGTCCTGGTTCATCTAGAATGGTCTGGGGTCTTTTAGAAAGGTCCTGGGAGGATCCAGATGGGTCTGGGTGGTTTTAGAAGGATCCGGGGATGGTCTAGAAGGGTCTGGGTGCTTTTAGAAGGGTCCTGGGGGGCTCTACAAATGTCTGGAGGATTTTAGAAGGATCCGGGGAGGCTCTAGAAGTGTCTGGCGGCCTTTAGAAAGGTCCTTGGGAGCTCTAGAAGGGTCTGGGTGCTTTCAGAAGGGTCCTGGGGGCCTCTAGAAGGGTCTGGGTGCTTTCAGAAAGGTCCTGGGTGGCTCTAGAAGGGTCTGGGGGCTTTTAGAAGGGTCCTGTGTGGCTGTAGAAGGGTCTGGGGGCTTTTAGAAGGGTCCTGGGGGGCTCTAGAAGGGTCTGGGGGATTTTAGAAGGATCCGGGGAGGGTCTAGAAGGCTCTGGGGGCATTTAGAAAGGTCTTTGGTGGCTCTAGAAGGGTCTGGGGACCATTAGAGGAGCCCTGGGGTCCTCTAGAAGGGTCTGGGGGATTTTAGAAGGGTCCTGAGGAGCTCTAGAAGGGTCTGGGGGCTTTTACAAGGGTCCTGGAGGAATCTAGAAGGGTCTGGGGGCTTTTAGAAGGGTCCTGCGTGTCTCTAGAAGGGTCTGGGGGCTTTTAGAAGGGCCCTGGAGGACTCTAGAAGGCTCTGGGGTCTTTGAGAAGGGTCCTCGGGAGGTCTAGAATTGTCTGGGGGCTTTTAGAAAGGTCCTGGGAGGCTCTAGAAGGGTCTGGGCGCTTTTAGAAGAGTCCTGCGTGTCTCTAGAAGGGTCTGGGGGCTTTTAGAAGGGTCCTTGGGGGCTCTAGAAGGGTGTGGGGACCACTAGAGGAGCCCTGGGGGCCTCTAGAGGGGTCTGGGGTATTTTAGAAGGGTCCTGGGGAGCTCTAGAAGGGTCTGGGGGCTTTTAGAAGGGTCCTGGGAGACTCTAGAAGGGTCTGGGGGCATTTAGAAGGGTTCTGCGGGTCTCTAGAAGGGTCTGGGGGCTTTTAGAAGGGTCCTGGGGGGCTCTAGAAGGGTCTGGGGGCTTTTAGAAGGGTCCTGGGGTGCTCTAGAAGGGTGTGAGGTCTTTTAGAATGGTCCTGGGGGCATCTAGAAGGCTCTGGGGGCTTTTAGAAGTGTCCTGTGGGCCTCTAGAAGTGTCTGAGGGATTTTAGAAGGGTCCTGGGAGGCTCTGGAATAATCTGGGTGCTTTTAGAAGGATTCGGGGAGGGTCTAGAAGAGTCTGGGGGCATTTAGAAGGGTCCTGTGGGGCTCTAGAAGGGTCTGGGTGCTTTTAGAAGGGTCCTGGGGAGCTCTAGAAGGGTCTGGGGTCTTTTAGAAGGGTCCTGGGTGGCGCTAAAAGTGTCTGGGTGCATTTAGAAGGGTCCTGGGGAGCTCTAGAAGGGTCTGGGGGCTTTCAGAAGGGTCCTGGGGGCCTCTAGAAGGGTTTGGAGGCTTTTAGAAGAGTTCTGGGGGGCTCTAGAAGGGTCTGGGAGCATTCAGAAGGGTCCTGGGGGCCTCTAGAAGGGTCTGGATGCTTTTAGAAGAGTCCTGGGGGGGTCTAGATGGGTCTGGGGACATTTAGAATGGTCCTGGGGGGCTCTAGAAGGGTCTGGGGGAGTTTAGATAGGTCCTGGGGAGCTCTAGAAGGGTCTGGGTGCTTTTAGAAGGGTCCTGGGAGACTCTAGAAGGGTCTGAGTGCTTTTAGAAGGGTCCTTCGGGTCTCTAGAAGGGTCTGGGTTCTTTTAGAATGGTCCTGGGGGGCTCTAGAAGGGTGTGAGGTCTTTTAGAAGGGTCCTGGGGGCATCTCGAAGACTCTGATGGCTTTTAGAAGGGTCCTGGGGGCCTCTAGAAGTGTCTGAGGGATTTTAAAAGGGTCCTTGGAGGCTCTAGATGGGTCTGGTTGCTTTTAGAAGGATTCGGGGAGGGTCTAGAAGGGTCTGGGGGCTTTTAGAAGGGTCCTGTGGGGCTCTAGAAGGGTCTGGGTGCTTTTAGAAGGGTCCTGGGGGCCTCTAGAAGGGTCTGGGGGCTTTTAGAAGGGTCCTGGGGAGCTCTAGAAGGGTCTTGGGGCTTTTAGAAGGGTCCTGAGGGCGCTAGAAGTGTCTGGGGGCTTTTAGAAGGGTCCTGGGTGTCTCTAGAAGTGTCTGGGTGCTTTTAGAAGGGTCCTGGGTGCCTCTAGAAGGGTCTAGAGGCTTTATAGAAGGGTCCTTCGGGCCTCTAGAAGGGTCTGGAGTCTATTAGAAGAGTCCTGGGGGGCTCTAGATGCGTCTGGGGTCATTTAGAAGGGTCCTGGGGGGCTCTAGAAGGGTCTGGGGGCTTTCAGAAGTGTCCTGGGGGGCTCTAGAAGGCTCTGGGGTCTTTGAGAAGGGTCCTAGGGGGCTCTAGAAGGGTCTGGGTGCTTTCAGAAGGGTCCTGGGGGCCTCTAGAAGGGACTGGGGGCTTTTAGAAGGGTCCTGTGGGGCTGTAGAAGGGTCTGGGGGCTTTTAGATGGGTCCTGGGGGGCTCTAGAAGGGTCCGGGGGCTTTTAGAATGGTCCGTGGATGCTCTAGAAGGGTCTGGGTGCTTTTAGAAGGGTCCTGGGGGGCTCTAGAAGGGTCTGGGGGCTATTAGAAGGATCCGGGGAGGGTCTAGAAGGCTCTGGGGGCATTTAGAAGGGTCCTTGGTGGCTCTAGAAGGGTCTGGGGACCATTAGAGGAGCCCTGGGGTCCTCTAGAAGGGTCTGGGGGATTTTAGAAGGGTCCTGAGGAGCTCTAGAAGGGTCTGGGGGCTTTTACAAGGGTCCTGGGGGAATCTAGAAGGGTCTGGGGGCTTTTAGAAGGGCCCTGGAGGACTCTAGAAGGCTCTGGGGTCTTTGAGAAGGGTCCTAGGGGGCTCTAGAAGGGTCTGGGTGTTTTTAGAAGGGTCCTGGGTTGCTCTAGAAGGGTCTGGGAGCTTTTAGAAGGGTCCTGGGAGACGCTAGAAGGGTCTGAGGACTTTTAGAAGGGTCCTGTAGGGTCTCTAGAGGGGTCTGGGGGCTTTTAGAAGGGTCGTGCGAGGGTCTAGAAGGGTCTGGGGGCTTTTAGAATGGTCCTGGGGGGCTCTAGAAGGGTCTGGGGGCTTTTTGAAGGGTCTACGGGGCCTCTAGAAAGGTCTGGGGGCTTTTAGATGGGTCCTGGGGGCCTCTAGAAGGGTCTAGGTGCTTTTAGAAGGGTCCTGGGTGGCTCTAGAAGGGTCTGGGGGCTTTTAGAATGGTCCTGTGGGGCAGTAGAGGGGTCTGGGGGCTTTAGATGGGTCCTGGGGGGCTCTGGAAGGGTCCGGGGGCTTTCAGAAGGGTCCGTGGAGGCTCTAGAAGGGTCTGGGGGCTTTTAGAAGGGTCCTGGGGGGCTCTAGAAGGGTCTGGGGGCTATTAGAAGGATCCTGGGAGGGTCTAGAAGGGTCTGGGAGCTTTTAGAAGGGTCCTTGGGGGCTATTGAAGGGTCTGGGGATAATTAGAGGGGCACTGGGGTCCTCTAGAAGGGTCTGGGAGATTTTAGAAGGGTCCCTGGGGAGCTCTAGAATTGTCTGGGGTCTTTTAGAACGTCCTGCGTGTCTCTAGAATGGTCTGGGGGCTTTTAGAAGGGTCCTGGGGGGCTCTAGAAGAGTCTGGGTGCTATTAGAAGGATCCTGGGAGGGTCTAGAAGGCTCTGGGGGCTTTTAGAAGGGTCCTTGGGGGCTCTAGAAGGGTCTGGGGACCATTAGAGGAGGCCTGGCGGCCTCTAGAAGGGTCTGGGGGATTTTAGAAGGGTCCTGGGGAGCTCTAGAAGGGTCTGGAGTCTTTTAGAAGGGTCCTGGGGGAATATAGAATGGTCTGGGGACCATTAGAGGAGCCCTGGGGGCCTCTAGAAGGGTCTCGGGGAGTTTAGAAGGGTCCTGGGCAGCTCTAGAAGGGTCTGGGGCCTTTTAGAAGGGTCCTGGGTGGCTCTAGAAGGGTGTGAGGGCTTTTAGAAGGGTCCTGGGGGCAGCTAGAAGGCTCTGGGGGCTTTTAGAAGGGTCCTGGGGTCCTCTAGAAGTGTCTGTGGCCTTTTAGAAGGGTCCTGGGAGGTTCTAGAATGGTCTGGGCGCTTTTAGAAGGATTCGGGGTGGGTCTAGAATGGTCTGGGGGCTGTTAGAAGTGTCCTGGGGGGCTCTAGAAGTGTCTGGGGACTTTTATAAGGGTCCTGGGGAGCGCTAGAAGGGTCTGGGGGCATTTAGAAGGGTCCTGGTAGACTCTAGAAGGGTCTGAGTGCTATTAGAAGGGTCCTGCGTGTCTCTAGAAGGGTCTGGGGGCTTTTAGATAGTTCCTGGGGGGCTCTACAAGGGTGTGAGGTCTTTTAGAATTGTCCTGGTGGCATCTTGAAGGCTCTGGGGTATTTTAGAAGGGTCCTGGGGGCCTCTAGAAGTGTCTGAGGGATTTTAAAAGGGTCCTGGGAGGCTCTAGAAGGGTCTGGTTGCTTTTAGAAGTGTCCGTGGAGGCTCTAGAAGGGTCTGGGGCCTTTTAGAAGGGTCCTGGGGGGCTCTAGAAGGGTCTGGGTGCTATTAGAAGGATTCGGGGAGGCTCTAGAAGGGTCTGGGGGCTTTTAGAAGGGTCCTGGGGGGCTCTAGAAGGGTCTGAGGCCTTTTAGAAGGGTCCTAGGGGAATCTAGAAGGGTCTGGGGGCTTTTCGAAGGGTCCTGGGGGACTCTAGAAGGGTCTGGGGGCTTTTAGAAGGGTCCTGGGGGGCTCTAGAAGGGTCTGGGGGCTTTTAGAAGGGTCCTGGGGGCATCTAGAAGGGTCTGGGGGCTTTTAGAAGGGTCCTGGGGGGCTCTAGAAGGGTCTGGGGGCTTTTAGAAGGGTCCTGGGGGGCTCTAGAAGGGTCTGGGGGCTTTTAGAAGGGTCCTGGGGGCCTCTAGAAGGGTCTGGGGGCTTTTAGAATGGTCCTGGGGGGCTCTAGAAGGGTCTGGGGGCTTTTAGAAGGGTCCTGGGGGGCTCTAGAATGCTCTGGGGGCTTTTAGAAGGGTCCTGGGGGGCTCTAGAAGGGTCTGGGGGCTTTTAGAAGGGTCCTGGGGGCTCTAGAAGGGTCTGGGGTCTTTTAGAATGGTCCTGGGGGGGTTTAGAAGGGTCTGGGGGCTTTTAGAAGGTTCCTGGGGGGCTCTAGAAGGGTCTGGGGGCTTTTAGAAGGGTCCCGGGGGCCTCTAGAATGGTCTGGGGGCTTTTAGAAGGGTCCGTGGGCCGTCTAGAAGGGTCTGGGGGCTTTTAGAAGGGTCCTGGGGGCCTCTAGAAGGGTCTGGGAGCTTTTAGAAGGGTCCTGGGGGCCTCTAGAAGGGTCTGGGGGCTTTTAGAAGGGTCCTGGGGGGCTCTAGATGGGTCTGGGGGCTTTTAGAAGGGTCCTGGGGGGCTCTAGAAGAATATGGGAGCTTTTAGAAGGGTCCTGGGGGGCTCTAGAAGGGTCTGGGGGCTTTTAGAAGGGTCCTGGGGGGCTCTAGATGGGTCTGGGGGCTTTTAGAAGGGTCCGGGGGGGCTCTAGAAGGGTCTGGGGGCTTTTAGAAGGGTCCTGGGGACCTCTAGAAGGGTCTGGGGGCTTTTAGAAGGGTCCTGGGGACCTCTAGAAGGGTCTGGGGGCTTTTAGAAGGGTCCTGGGGGCCTCTAGAAGGGTCTGGGGGCTTTTAGAAGGGTCCTGGGGGGCTCTAGAAGGGTCTGGGGGCTTTTAGAAGGGTCCTGGGGGGCTCTAGAAGGGTCTGGGTTCTTTTAGAAGGTTCCTGGAGGGCTCTAGAAGGGTCTGGGTGCTTTTAGAAGGGTCCTGGTGGGCTCTAGAAGGGTCTGGGGCCTTTTAGAAGGGTCCTAGGGGAATCTAGAAGGGTCTGAGGGCTTTTCGAAGGGTCCTGGGGGGCTCTAGAAGGGTCTGGGGGCTTTTGGATGGGTCCTGGGGGCATCTAGAAGGGTCTGGGGGCTTTTAGATGGGTCCTGGGGGGCTCTAGAAGGGTCTGGGGGCTTTTAGAAGGGTCCTGGGGGGCTCTAGATGGGTCTGGGGGCTTTTAGAAGGGTCCTGGGGGGAATCTAGATTGGTCTGGGGGCTTTTAGAAGGGTCCTGGGGGCCTCTAGAGTGGTCTGGGGGCTTTTAGAAGGGTCCTGGGGAGCTCTAGAAGGGTCTGGGGGCTTTTAGAAGGGTCCTGGGGGCTCTAGAAGGGTCTGGGGTCTTTTAGAATGGTCCTGGATGCCTCTAGAAGGGTCTGGGGGCTTTTAGAAGGCTCCTGGGGGCCTCTAGAAGGGTCTGGGGGCTTTTAGAAGGGTCCAGGGGGCCTCTAGATGGGTCTGGGGGCTTTTAGAAGGGTCCTGGGGGCCTCTAGAAGGGTCTGGTGGCTTTTAGAAGGGTCCTGGGGGGCTCTAGAAGGGTCTGGGGTCTTTTCGAAGCGTCCTGGAGGCCTCTAGAAGGGTCTGGGGGCTTTTAGAAGGGTCCTGGGGACCTCTAGAAGGGTCTGGGGGCTTTTAGAAGGGTCCTGGGGGCCTCTAGAAGGGTCTGGGGGCTTTTAGAAGGGTCCTGGGGGGCTCTAGAAGGGTCTGGGGTCTTTTCGAAGCGTCCTGGAGGACTCTAGAAGGGTCTGGGGGCTTTTAGAAGGGTCCTGGGGGCCTCTAGAAGGGTCTGGGGGCTTTTAGAAGGGTCCTGGGGGCCTCTAGAAGGGTCTGGGGGCTTTTAGAAGGGTCCTGGGGGCCTCTAGAAGGGTCTGGGGGCTTTTAGAAGGGTCCTGGGGGGCTCTAGAAGGGTCTGGGGGCTTTTAGAAGGGTCCTGGGGGGCTCTAGAAGGGTCTGGGGGCTTTTAGAAGGGTCCCGGGGGCCTCTAGAAGGGTCTGGGGTCTTTTTGAAGGGTCCTGGGGCCGTCTAGAAGGGTCTGGGGGCTTTTAGAAGGGTCCTGGGGGGCTCCAGAACGGTCTGGGGGCTTTTAGAAGGGTCCTGGGGGGCTCTAGATGGGTCTGGGGGCTTTTAGAAGGGTCCGGGGGGGCTCTAGATGGGTCTGGGGGCTTGTAGAAGGGTCCTGGGGGGCTCTAGAAGGGTCTGGGGGCTTTTAGAAGGGTCCTGGGGGCCTCTAGAATGGTCTGGGGGCTTTTAGAAGGGTCCTGGGGGCCTCTAGAATGGTCTGGGGGCTTTTAGAATGGTCCTGGGGGGCTCTAGAAGGGTCTGGGGGCTTTTAGAAGGGTCCTGGGGGGCTCTAGAAGGGTCTGGGGGCTTTTAGAAGGGTCCTGGGGACCTCTAGAAGGGTCTGGGGGCTTTTAGAAGGGTCCTGGGGGGTTTAGAAGCGTCTGGGGGCTTGTAGAAGGGTCCTGGGGGTCTCTAGAAGGGTCTGGGGGCTTGTAGAAAGGTCTGGGGGGGCTCTAGAAGGGTCTGGGGGCTTTTAGAAGGGTCCTGGGGGGGCTCTAGATGGGTCTGGGGGCTTGTAGAAATGTCCTGGGGGGCTCTAGAAGGGTCTGGGGGATATTAGAAGGGTCCTGGGGGACTCTAGAAGGGTCTGGGGGCTTTTAGAAGTGTCCTGGGTGCCTCTAGAATGGTCTGGGGGCTTTTAGAAGGGTCCTGGGGGCCTCTAGATGGGTCTGGGGTCTTTTAGAGGGGTCCTGGGGGCCTCTAGAAGGGTCTGGGGGCTTTTAGAGGGTTCCTGGGGGGCTCTAGAAGAAGGGTCTGGGGGTTGTAGAATGGTCCTGGGGGCCTCTAGAAGGGTCTGGGGGCTTTTAGAAGGGTCCTGGGGGGCTCTAGAAGGGTCTGGGGGCTTTTAGAATGGTCCTGGGGGGCTCTAGAAGGGTCTGGGGGCTTTTAGAAGGGTCCTGGGGGGCTCTAGATTGGTCTGGGGGCTTTTAGAAGGGTCCTGGGGGGGCTCTAGAAGGGTCTGGGGGCTTTTAGAAGGATCCTGGGGGCCTCTAGAATGGTCTGGGGGCTTTTAGAAGGGTCCTGGGGGCCTCTAGAAGGGTCTTGGTGCTTTTAGAAGGGTCCTGGGGGCCCCTAGATGGGTCTGGGGGCTTTTAGAAGGGTCCTGGGAAGATCTAGAAGGGTCTGGGGGCTTTTAGAAGGGTCCTGGAGGGCTCTAGAAGGGTCTGGGGGCTTTTAGAAGGGTCCTGGGGGCCCCTAGATGGGTCTGGGGGCATTTAGAAGGGTCCTGGGGGGCTCTAGAAGGGTCTGGGGGCTTTTAGAAGGGTCCTGGAGGGCTCTAGAAGGGTCTGGGGGCTTTTAGAAGGGTCCTGGGGGGGTCTAGAAGGGTCTGGGGTCTTTTAGAAGGGTCCTGGTGGGCTCTAGAAGGGTCTGGGGGCTTTTAGAAGGGTCCTGGGGGCCTCTAGAAGGGTCTAGGGGCGTTTAGAATGGTCCTGGGGGGCTCTAGAAGGGGCTGGGGGCTTTTAGAATGCTCCTGGGGGGGTTAGAAGGGTCTGGGGGGCTTTAAGAAGGTTCCTGGTGGGCTCTAGAAGGGTCTGGGGGCTTTTAGAAGGGTCCTGGGGCCGTCTAGAAGGGTCTGGGGGCTTTTAGAAGGGTCCTGGGGGCCTCTAGAAGGGTCTGGGGTCTTTTAGAAGGGTCCTGGGGGGCTCTAGAAGGGTCTGGGGGCTTTTAGAATGGTCCTGGGGGGCTCTAGATTGGTCTGGGGGCTTTTAGAAGGGTCCTGGGGTGCTCTAGAAGGGTCTGGGGTCTTTTAGAAGGGTCCTGGGGGCCCTCTAGAAGGGTCTAGGGGCTTTTAGAATGGTCCTGGGGGCATCTAGACGGGTCTGGGGGCTTTTAGAATGGTCCTGGGGGGCTCTAGAAGGGTCTGGGGGCTTTTAGAAGGGTCCTGGGGGCCTCTAGAATGGTCTGGTGGCTTTTAGAAGGGTCCTGGGGGCCTCTAGAATGGTCTGGGGGCTTTTAGAAGGGTCCTGGGGGCCTCTAGAAGGGTCTGGGGGCTTTTAGAAGGGTCCCTGGGGGGAATCTAGATTGGTCTGGGGGCTTTTAGAAGGGTCCTGGGGGGAATCTAGAACTGTCTAGGTGCTTTTAGAAGGGTCCTGGGGGCCTCTAGAAGGGTCTGGGGGCTTTTAGAATGGTCCTGGGGGCCTCTAGAAGGGGTCTGGGGGCTTTTAGAAGGGTCCTGGGGGCCTCTAGAAGGGTCTGGGGGCTTTTAGAAGGGTCCTGGGGGCCTCTAGAAGGGTCTGGGGGGCTTTTAGAAGGGACCTGGGGGACTCTAGAAGGGTCCTGGGCGCTTTTAGAAGGGTCCTGGGGGCCTCTAGAAGGGTCTGGGGGCTTTTAGAAGGGTCCTGGGGGCCTCTAGAAGGGTCTGGGGGCTTTTAGAAGGGTCCTGGGGGCATCTAGAAGGGTCTGGGGTCTTTTAGAAGGGTCCTGGGGGCCCTCTAGAAGGGTTCTGGGGTCTTTTAGAAGGGTCCTGGGGGGCTCTAGAAGGGGTCTGGGGGCTTTTAGAATGGTCCTGGAGGGCTCTAGAAGGGTCTGGGGGCTTTTAGAAGGGT
>JAUNZM010002518.1:0-20424 GCA_033459285.1 Clamator glandarius | reverse complement strand
AAGGGCTCTGTGCCCCCCCCTTTTTAGCTGATAAGGAGCTCTGTGCCCCCCCCCTTTTTAGCTGATAAGGAGCTTTGTGCCCCCCCCTTTTTAGCTGATAAGGGCTCTGTGTCCCCCCCCTTTTTAGCTGATAAGGGCTCTGTGACCCCCCCTTTTTAGCTGATAAGGGCTCTGTGTCCCCCCCTTTTTAGCTGATAAGAGCTCTGTGTCCCCCCCTTTTTAGCTGATAAGAGCTCTGTGCCCCCCCCTTTTTAGCTGATAAGGGCTCTGTGCCCCCCCCTTTTTAGCTGATAAGAGCTCTGTGCCCCCCCCTTTTTAGCTGATAAGGAGCTCTGTGCCCCCCCCTTTTTAGCTGATAAGGGCTCTGTGCCCCCCCCTTTTTAGCTGATAAGTGCTCTGTGCCCCCCCCTTTTTAGCTGATAAGGGCTCTGTGCCCCCCCCTTTTTAGCTGATAAGGGCTCTGTGCCCCCCCCTTTTTAGCTGATAAGAGCTCTGTGACCCCCCCTTTTTAGCTGATAAGGAGCCCCCCGCCCCCCCCCTTTTTAGCTGATAAGGGCTCTGTCCCCCCCCCCCTTTTAGCTGATAAGAGCTCTGTGCCCCCCCCCTTTTTAACTGATAAGGAGCTCTGTGCCCCCCCCTTTTTAGCTCATAAGGGCTCTGTGCCCCCCCCTTTTTAGCTGATAAGGGCTCTGTGCCCCCCCCCTTTTTTAGCTGATAAGAGCTCTGTGCCCCCCCCTTTTTAGCTGATAAGGGCTCTGTGTCCCCCCCTTTTTAGCTGATAAGAGCTCTGTGCCCCCCCCTTTTTAGCTGATAAGGAGCTCTGTGCCCCCCCCTTTTTAGCTGATAAGGAGCTCTGTGCCCCCCCCTTTTTAGCTGATAAGAGCTCTGTGCCCCCCCCTTTTTAGCTGATAAGGGCTCTGTGTCCCCCCCTTTTTAGCTGATAAGGAGCTCTGTGCCCCCCCCTTTTTAGCTGATAAGGGCTCTGTGCCCCCCCCTTTTTAGCTGATAAGAGCTCTGTGACCCCCCCTTTTTAGCTGATAAGGAGCCCCCCGCACCCCCCTTTTTAGCTGATAAGGGCTCTGTGCCCCCCCCCTTTTAGCTGATAAGAGCTCTGTGCCCCCCCCCCTTTTTAACTGATAAGGAGCTCTGTGCCCCCCCCTTTTTAGCTGATAAGGGCTCTGTGTCCCCCCCTTTTTAGCTGATAAGAGCTCTGTGCCCCCCCCTTTTTAGCTGATAAGGGCTCTGTGCCCCCCCCTTTTTAGCTGATAAGAGCTCTGTGCCCCCCCCTTTTTAGCTGATAAGGGCTCTGTGCCCCCCCCCTTTTTAGCTGATAAGGAGCTCTGTGCCCCCCCTTTTTAGCTGATAAGGAGCTCTGTGCCCCCCCCTTTTTAGCTGATAAGGGCTCTGTGCCCCCCCCTTTTTAGCTGATAAGGGCTCTGTGCCCCCCCCCTTTTTAGCTGATAAGGAGCTCTGTGCCCCCCCCTTTTTAGCTGATAAGGGCTCTGTGCCCCCCCCTTTTTAGCTGATAAGGGCTCTGTGCCCCCCCCCTTTTTAGCTGATAAGAGCTCTGTGCCCCCCCCTTTTTAGCTGATAAGGGCTCTGTGACCCCCCCTTTTTAGCTGATAAGGAGCTCTGTGCCCCCCCCTTTTTAGCTGATAAGGGCTCTGTGCCCCCCCCTTTTTAGCTGATAAGGGCTCTGTGCCCCCCCCTTTTTAGCTGATAAGGAGCTCTGTGCCCCCCCCTTTTTAGCTGATAAGAGCTCTGTGCCCCCCCCTTTTTAGCTGATAAGGGCCCTGTGCCCCCCCTTTTTAGCTGATAAGAGCTCTGTGCCCCCCCCTTTTTAGCTGATAAGGGCTCTGTGCCCCCCCCCTTTTTAGCTGATAAGGGCTCTGTGCCCCCCCCCTTTTTAGCTGATAAGAGCTCTGTGCCCCCCCCCTTTTTAGCTGATAAGGGCTCTGTGTCCCCCCCCTTTTTAGCTGATAAGGAGCTCTGTGCCCCCCCCTTTTTAGCTGATAAGGGCTCTGTGCCCCCCCCTTTTTAGCTGATAAGGGCTCTGTGCCCCCCCCCTTTTTAGCTGATAAGGAGCTCTGTGCCCCCCCCTTTTTAGCTGATAAGAGCTCTGTGCCCCCCCCCTTTTTAGCTGATAAGGGCTCTGTGCCCCCCCCTTTTTAGCTGATAAGAGCTCTGTGCCCCCCCCTTTTTAGCTGATAAGGGCTCTGTGCCCCCCCCTTTTTAGCTGATAAGGAGCTCTGTGCCCCCCCCTTTTTAGCTGATAAGGGCTCTGTGCCCCCCCCTTTTTAGCTGATAAGAGCTCTGTGACCCCCCCCTTTTTAGCTGATAAGGAGCCCCCCGCACCCCCCTTTTTAGCTGATAAGGGCTCTGTGCCCCCCCCTTTTAGCTGATAAGAGCTCTGTGCCCCCCCCCTTTTTAACTGATAAGGAGCTCTGTGCCCCCCCTTTTTAGCTGATAAGGGCTCTGTGCCCCCCCCTTTTTAGCTGATAAGGGCTCTGTGCCCCCCCCTTTTTAGCTGATAAGGAGCTCTGTGCCCCCCCCTTTTTAGCTGATAAGGGCTCTGTGCCCCCCCCTTTTTAGCTGATAAGGGCTCTGTGCCCCCCCCCTTTTTAGCTGATAAGAGCTCTGTGCCCCCCCCTTTTTAGCTGATAAGGGCTCTGTGACCCCCCCTTTTTAGCTGATAAGGAGCTCTGTGCCCCCCCCCTTTTTAGCTGATAAGGGCTCTGTGCCCCCCCCTTTTTAGCTGATAAGGGCTCTGTGCCCCCCCCTTTTTAGCTGATAAGGAGCTCTGTGCCCCCCCCTTTTTAGCTGATAAGAGCTCTGTGCCCCCCCCTTTTTAGCTGATAAGGGCCCTGTGCCCCCCCCTTTTTAGCTGATAAGAGCTCTGTGCCCCCCCCTTTTTAGCTGATAAGGGCTCTGTGCCCCCCCCCTTTTTAGCTGATAAGGGCTCTGTGCCCCCCCCCTTTTTAGCTGATAAGAGCTCTGTGCCCCCCCCCTTTTTAGCTGATAAGGGCTCTGTGTCCCCCCCCTTTTTAGCTGATAAGGAGCTCTGTGCCCCCCCTTTTTAGCTGATAAGGGCTCTGTGCCCCCCCCTTTTTAGCTGATAAGAGCTCTGTGCCCCCCCCCTTTTTAGCTGATAAGGGCTCTGTGCCCCCCCCTTTTTAGCTGATAAGAGCTCTGTGCCCCCCCCCTTTTTAGCTGATAAGGGCTCTATGCCCCCCCTTTTTAGCTGATAAGGAGCTCTGTGCCCCCCCCTTTTTAGCTGATAAGGAGCTCTGTGCCCCCCCCTTTTTAGCTGATAAGGGCTCTGTCCCCCCCCCTTTTTAGCTGATAAGGGCTCTGTGCCCCCCCCTTTTTAGCTGATAAGGGCTCTGTGCCCCCCCTTTTCCCCCCCCCAGGTTTTTATCTGCGGCCCCTCCCCTCACTGGCTGCTGGTGACGTCTCGGGGGGCCCTTCGCCTGCACCCCATGAGCATCGACGGCCCCGTCGAGTCCTTCGCCCCTTTCCACAACGTCAACTGCCCCAAGGGCTTCCTCTACTTCAACCGCCAGGTTCGGGGGGGGCTTTTTGGGGGGGGGTCAAAAAGGGATTTCGGGGTGTCCTGGGTGGGTTTTGGGGTGCTGGGACCCCCTAGAGACCTTCACCCCCTTCCCCAACATCAGCCGCCCCAAGGGCTCCCTCCCCTTCGGCTACCAAGGGGGGGTCCCTGAGGGATTTTGGGGTGTCTTGAGTGGATTTTGGGGTTCCTAGGAGGTTTTGGGGGGTCAGAAAGGGGTTTGGGGGTGTCCTGGGTGGGTTTTGGGGTGGTGGGACCCCCTAGAGACCTTCACCCCCGTCCCCAACATCAGCAGCCCCAAGGGCTCCCTCCCCTTCAGCCACCAAGGGGGGGTCCCAGAGGGATTTTGGGGTGTCTTGAGTGGATTTTAGGGTTCCTGGGTGGTTTGGGGGGGTGAAAAAGGGGTTTGGGGGTGTCCTGGGTGGGTTTTGGGGTGCTGGGACCCCCTAGAGACCTTCACCCCCATCCCCAACATCAGCAGCCCCAAGGGCTCCCTCCCCTTCAGCCACCAAGGGGGGGTCCCAGAGGGATTTTGGGGTGTCTTGAGTGGATTTTGGGGTTCCTAGGAGGTTTTGGGGGGTCAGAAAGGGGTTTGGGGGTGTCCTGGGTGGGTTTTGGGGTGCTGGGACCCCCTAGAGACCTTCACCCCTGTCCCCAACATCAGCTGCCCCAAGGGCTCCCTCCCCTTCGGCCACCAAGGGGGGGTCCCAGAGGGATTTTGGGGTGTCTTGAGTGGATTTGGGGGTTCCTGGGTGGTTTGGGGGGGTCAGAAAGGGGTTTGGGGGTGTCCTGGTTGGGTTTTGGGGTGCTGGGACCCCCTAGAGACCTTCACCCCCTTCCCCAACATCAGCTGCCCCAAGGGCTCCCTCCCCTTCGGCTACCAAGGGGGGGTCCCAGAGGGATTTTGGGGTGTCTTGAGTGGATTTTGGGGTTCCTGGGTGGTTTGGGGGGGTCAAAAAAAGGGTTTTGGGGGTGTCCTGGGTGGGTTTTGGGGTGCTGGGATCCCCTAGAGACCTTCACCCCCGTCCCCAACATCAGCTGCCCCAAGGGCTCCCTCCCCTTCGGCCACCAAGGGGGGGTCCCAGAGGGATTTTGGGGTGTCTTGAGTGGATTTTGGGGTTCCTGGGTGGTTTGGGGGGGTCAGAAAGGGGTTTGGGGGTGTCCTGGTTGGGTTTTGGGGTGCTGGGACCCCCTAGAGACCTTCACCCCCTTCCCCAACATCAGCAGCCCCAAGGGCTCCCTCCCCTTCGGCCACCACGGGGGGGGTCCCAGAGGGATTTTGGGGTGTCTTGAGTGGATTTTGGGGTTCCTAGGAGGTTTTGGGGGGTCAAAAAGGGGTTTGGGGGGTCAAAAAGGGGTTTGGGGGGGTCCTGGATGTGTTTTGGGGTGCTGGGACCCCCTAGAAACCTTCACCCCCGTCCCCAACATCAGCCGCCCCAAGGGCTCCCTCCCCTTCGGCCACCAAGGGGGGGTCCCAGAGGGATTTTGGGGTGTCTTGACTGGATTTTGGGGGATCCTGGGAGGTTTTGGGTGGTCAGAAAGGGATTTTGGGGGGGTGCTGGGACCCCCTAGAGACCTTCACCCCCGTCCCCAACATCAGCTGCCCCAAGGGCTCCCTCCCCTTCAGCCACCAAGGGGGGGTCCCAGAGGGATTTTGGGGTGTCTTGAGTGGATTTTGGGGTTCCTAGGAGGTTTTGGGGGGTCAAAAAGGGGTTTGGGGGGGTCCTGGATGTGTTTTGGGGTGCTGGGACCCCCTAGAAACCTTCACCCCCGTCCCCAACATCAGCCGCCCCAAGGGCTCCCTCCCCTTCGGCCACCAAGGGGGGGTCCCAGAGGGATTTTGGGGTGTCTTGAGTGGATTTTGGGGATCCTGGGAGGTTTTGGGGGGGTCAGAAAGGGGTTTGGGGGTGTCCTGGTTGGGTTTTGGGGTGCTGGGATCCCCTAGAGACCTTCACCCCCGTCCCCAACATCAGCTGCCCCAAGGGCTCAATCCTCTTCAGCCACCAAGGGGGGGTCCCAGAGGGATTTTGGGGTGTCTTGAGTGGATTTGGGGGTTCCTGGGTAGTTTGGGGGGGTCAGAAAGGGTTTTGGGGGTGTCCTGGTTGGGTTTTGGGGTGCTGGGATCCCCTAGAGACCTTCACCCCCGTCCCCAACATCAGCTGCCCCAAGGGCTCCCTCCCCTTCAGCCACCAAGGGGGGGTCCCAGAGGGATTTTGGGGTGTCTTGAGTGGATTTGGGGGATCCTGGGTTGTTTGGGGGGGTCAAAAAGGGGTTTGGGGGTGAAAAAGGGGTTTGGGGGTGTCCTGGGTGTGTTTTGGGGTGCTGGGACCCCCTAGAGACCTTCACCCCCGTCCCCAACATCAGCAGCCCCAAGGGCTCCCTCCCCTTCAGCCACCAAGGGGGGGTCCCAGAGGGATTTTGGGGTGTCTTGAGTGGATTTTGGGGATCCTGGGTGGTTTGGGGGGGTCAAAAAGGGGTTTGGGGGTGTCCTGGTTGGGTTTTGGGGTGCTGGGATCCCCTAGAGACCCTCACCCCCTTCCCCAACATCAGCTGCCCCAAGGGCTCCCTCCCCTTCAGCCTCCAAGGGGGGGTCCCAGAGGGATTTTGGGGTGTCTTGAGTGGATTTGGGGGATCCTGGGAGGTTTGGGGGGGTCAAAAAGGGGTTTGGGGGTGTCCTGGTTGGGTTTTGGGGTGCTGGGACCCCCTAGAGACCTTCACCCCCGTCCCCAACATCAGCAGCCCCAAGGGCTCCCTCCCCTTCAGCCTCCAAGGGGGGGTCCCAGAGGGATTTTGGGGTGTCTTGAGTGGATTTTGGGGTTCCTGGGTGGTTTGGGGGGGTCAAAAAGGGGTTTTGGGGGTGTCCTGGCTGTGTTTTGGGGTGCTGGGACCCCCTAGAGACCTTCACCCCCTTCCCCAACATCAGCTGCCCCAAGGGCTCCCTCCCCTTCGGCCACCAAGGGGGGGTCCCAGAGGGATTTTGGGGTGTCTTGAGTGGATTTTGGGGTTCCTGGGTGGTTTGGGGGGTCAAAAAGGGGTTTGGGGGTGTCCTGGGTGGGTTTTGGGGTGCTGGGACCCCCTAGAGACCTTCACCCCTGTCCCCAACATCAGCAGCCCCAAGGGCTCCCTCCCCTTCAGCCACCAAGAGGGAGACCCAGAGGGATTTTGGGGTGTCCTGAGTGGATTTTGGGGTTCCTTGGAGGTTTGGGGGGTCAAAAAGGGGTTTGGGGGTGTCCTGGGTGTGTTTTGGGGTGCTGGGACCCCCTAGAGACCTTCACCCCCTTCCCCAACATCAGCTGCCCCAAGGGCTCCCTCCCCTTCGGCCACCAAGGGGGGGTCCCAGAGGGATTTTGGGGTGTCTTGAGTGGATTTTGGGGTTCCTGGGTGGTTTGGGGGGGTCAGAAAGGGGTTTGGGGGTGTCCTGGTTGGGTTTTGGGGTGCTGGGATCCCCTAGAGACCTTCACCCCCGTCCCCAACATCAGCTGCCCCAAGGGCTCCCTCCCCTTCAGCCACCAAGGGGGGGTCCCAGAGGGATTTTGGTGTGTCTTGAGTGGATTTGGGGTTCCTAGGAGGTTTTGGGGGGTCAGAAAGGGGTTTGGGGGTGTCCTGGGTGGGTTTTGGGGTGGTGGGACCCCCTAGAGACCTTCACCCCCGTCCCCAACATCAGCAGCCCCAAGGGCTCCCTCCCCTTCAGCCACCAAGGGGGGGTCCCAGAGGGATTTTGGGGTGTCTTGAGTGGATTTTGGGGTTCCTGGGTGGTTTGGGGGGGTGAAAAAGGGGTTTGGGGGTGTCCTGGGTGGGTTTTGGGGTGCTGGGACCCCCTAGAGACCTTCACCCCCGTCCCCAACATCAGCTGCCCCAAGGGCTCCCTCCCCTTCAGCCACCAAGGGGGGGTCCCAGAGGGATTTTGGGGTGTCTTGAGTGGATTTGGGGGATCCTGGGTGGTTTGGGGGGGTCAGAAAGGGGTTTGGGGGGGTCCTGGGTGTGTTTTGGGGTGCTGGGACCCCCTAGAGACCTTCACCCCCGTCCCCAACATCAGCTGCCCCAAGGGCTCCCTCCCCTTCAGCCACCAAGGGGGGGTCCCAGAGGGATTTTGGGGTGTCTTGAGTGGATTTTGGGGTTCCTGGGTGGTTTGGGGGGGTCAGAAAGGGTTTTGGGGGTGTCCTGATTGGGTTTTGGGGTGCTGGGATCCCCTAGAGACCTTCACCCCCGTCCCCAACATCAGCAGCCCCAAGGGCTCTTTCCTCTTCAGCCACCAAGGGGGGGTCCCAGAGGGATTTTGGGGTGTCTTGAGTGGATTTGGGGGATCCTGGGAGGTTTGGGGGGGTCAAAAAGGGTTTTGGGGGTGTCCTGATTGGGTTTTGGGGTGCTGGGATCCCCTAGAGACCTTCACCCCCTTCCCCAACATCAGCAGCCCCAAGGGCTCCCTCCCCTTCAGCCACCAAGGGGGGGTCCCAGAGGGATTTTGGGGTGTCTTGAGTGGATTTGGGGGATCCTGGGTTGTTTGGGGGGGTCAAAAAGGGGTTTGGGGGTGTCCTGGGTGGGTTTTGGGGTGCTGGGACCCCCTAGAGACCTTCACCCCTGTCCCCAACATCAGCAGCCTCAAGGGCTCCCTCCCCTTCAGCCACCAAGGGGGGGTCCCAGAGGGATTTTGGGGTGTCCTGAGTGGATTTTGGGGTTCCTGGGTGGTTTGGGGGGTCAAAAAGGGGTTTGGGGGGGTCCTAGTAGGGTTTTGGGGTGCTGGGACCCCCTAGAGACCTTCACCCCCGTCCCCAACATCAGCTGCCCCAAGGGCTCCCTCCCCTTCGGCCACCAAGGGGGGGTCCCAGAGGGATTTTGGGGTGTCTTGAGTGGATTTTTGGGGTTCCTGGAGGGTTTGTGGGTGATTTGGGGGGTATTTGGGGTGTCTTGGGGTTATTTGGGGTGATTTAAGTTGATTTTGGGGGCAACTTAGGGAGGTTTGGGGTGATTTCTGGTTGAGTTTTGGGGTGATTGGGGGGTGAATATGGGGTGTTTTGGGGTGATCTACATTGATTGTGGGGTGAATCGGGGTGATTTGGGGGTGTCTTAGGGTGTTTTGGGGTGATTTGGAGTGATTTTGGGGTGTTTCGGGGTGATCTGGGATGTTTTGGGGTGTTTTGGGGTGATTTGAGGTGATTTGGGGGGATTTTGGGGTGTTTTGGGGTGTTTCAGGGTTTTTTGGGGGTGATTTTGGGGTGATTTAAGGTGATTTGGATGATTTTGGGGTGGTTTGAGGTGATTTTGGGGTGGTTTGAGGTGATTTTGGGGTGTTTTGGGGTGTTTGGGGTGATTTGGGGGTGTTGTGGGGTGTTTGGGGGTGATTTCAGGTGATTTGGGGTGATTTTGGGGTGTTTCGAGGTGATTTTGGGGCGTTTTGTGGTCTCTTGGTGTGATTTTGGGGTGTTATGGGGCGATTTGGGGGTGTTTCGGGGCAGTTTGAGGTGATTTTGGGGTGTTTTGGAGGTGTTTTAAGGGGTTTTTTGGGTGTTTTGGGGTGGTTTGAGGTGATTTGGGGGTGTTTTGGGGTGTTTTGAGGGGATTTGAGGGGATTTTGGGGTGTTTTGGGGTGATTTTGTGGGCATTTTGAAGTGATTTGGGGGGAGTTTAGGGTGTTTGGGGGGGTTTGTGGTGATTTAGGGGCGTTTTGTCGTATTTTGGGGTGATTTGAGGTGATTTGGGGGGATTTTGGGGTGTTTTGGGGTGTTTCAGGGTTTTTTGGGGGGATTTTGGGGTGATTTAAGGTGATTTGGATGATTTTGGGGTGGTTTGAGGTGATTTTGGGGTGGTTTGAGGTGATTTTGGGGTGGTTTGGGGTGATTTTGGGGTGATTTGGGGGTGTTGTGGGGTGTTTGGGGGTGATTTCAGGTGATTTGGGGGGATTTTGGGGTGTTTCGAGGTGATTTTTGGGGTGATTTTTGGGCGTTTTGTGGTCTCTTGGTGTGATTTTGGGGTGTTATGGGGCGATTTGGGGGTGTTTCGGGGCGGTTTGAGGTGATTTTGGGGTGTTTTGGAGGTGTTTTAAGGGTTTTTTGGGGTGTTTCGGGGTGGTTTGAGGTGATTTGGGGGTGTTTAGGGGTGTTTTGAGGGGATTTGAGGGGATTTTGGGGTGTTTTGGGGTGATTTTGGGGGCATTTTGAAGTGATTTGGGGGGAGTTTAGGGTGTTTGGGGGGGGGTTGTGGTGATTTAGGGGCGTTTTGTGGTATTTTGGGGTGATTTGAGGTGATTTGGGGGGATTTTGGGGTGTTTTGGGGTGATTTGGGGGTGTTGTGGGGTGATTGGGGGTGATTTAAGGTGATTTGGGGTGATTTTGGGGTGTTTCGAGGTGATTTTTGGGGTGATTTGGGGTGTCTTGAGTGGATTTTGGGGTTCCTGGGTGGTTTGGGGGGGTCAGAAAGGGGTTTGGGGGTGTCCTGGTTGGGTTTTGGGGTGCTGGGATCCCCTAGAGACCTTCACCCCCGTCCCCAACATCAGCAGCCCCAAGGGCTCTTTCCTCTTCAGCCACCAAGGGGGGGTCCCAGAGGGATTTTGGGGTGTCTTGAGTGGATTTGGGGGATCCTGGGAGGTTTGGGGGGGTCAAAAAGGGTTTTGGGGGTGTCCTGATTGGGTTTTGGGGTGCTGGGATCCCCTAGAGACCTTCACCCCCTTCCCCAACATCAGCAGCCCCAAGGGCTCCCTCCCCTTCAGCCACCAAGGGGGGGTCCCAGAGGGATTTTGGGGTGTCTTGAGTGGATTTGGGGGATCCTGGGTTGTTTGGGGGGGTCAAAAAGGGGTTTGGGGGTGTCCTGGGTGGGTTTTGGGGTGCTGGGACCCCCTAGAGACCTTCACCCCTGTCCCCAACATCAGCAGCCTCAAGGGCTCCCTCCCCTTCAGCCACCAAGGGGGGGTCCCAGAGGGATTTTGGGGTGTCTTGAGTGGATTTGGGGGATCCTGGGTGGTTTGGGGGGCTCAAAAAGGGGTTTGGGGGTGTCCTGGGTGGGTTTTGGGGTGCTGGGACCCCCTAGAGACCTTCACCCCCGTCCCCAACATCAGCTGCCCCAAGGGCTCCCTCCCCTTCGGCCACCAAGGGGGGGACCCAGAGGGATTTTGGGGTGTCTTGACTGGATTTTGGGGGATCCTGGGAGGTTTTGGGTGGTCAGAAAGGGATTTTGGGGGTGTCCTGGTAGGGTTTTGGGGTGCTGGGACCCCCTAGAGACCTTCACCCCCGTCCCCAACATCAGCTGCCCCAAGGGCTCCCTCCCCTTCAGCCACCAAGGGGGGGTCCCAGAGGGATTTTGGGGTGTCTTGAGTGGATTTGGGGGATCCTGGGAGGTTTGGGGGGGTCAAAAAGGGGTTTTGGGGGTGTCCTGGGTGTGTTTTGGGGTGCTGGGACCCCCTAGAGACCTTCACCCCCTTCCCCAACATCAGCTGCCCCAAGGGCTCCCTCCCCTTCAGCCACCAAGGGGGGGTCCCAGAGGGATTTTGGGGTGTCTTGAGTGGGTTTTTGGGGATCCTGGGTGGTTTGGGGGGGTGAAAAAGGGTTTTGGGGGTGTCCTGGGTGTGTTTTGGGGTGCTGGGACCCCCTAGAGACCTTCACCCCCGTCCCCAACATCAGCTGCCCCAAGGGCTCCCTCCCCTTCGGCCACCAATGGGGGGTCCCAGAGGGATTTTGGGGTGTCTTGAGTGGATTTTTGGGGTTCCTGGAGGGTTTGTGGGTGATTTGGGGTGATTTGGGGGGTATTTGGGGTGTCTTGGGGTTATTTGGGGTGATTTAAGTTGATTTTGGGGGCAACTTAGGGAGGTTTGGGGTGATTTCTGGTTGAGTTTTAGGGTGATTGGGGGGTGAATATGGGGTGTTTTGGGGTGATCTACATTGATTGTGGGGTGAATCGGGGTGATTTGGGGGTGTCTTAGGGTGTTTTGGGGTGATTTGGAGTGATTTTGGGGTGTTTCGGGGTGATCTGGGATGTTTTGGGGTGATTTGAGGTGATTTGGGGGGATTTGGGGGTGTTTTGGGGTGTTTCAGGGTTTTTTGGGGGGGATTTTGGGGTGATTTAAGGTGATTTGGATGATTTTGGGGTGGTTTGAGGTGATTTTGGGGTGGTTTGAGGTGATTTTGGGGTGGTTTGGGGTGTTTTGGGGTGATTTGGGGGTGTTGTGGGGTGTTTGGGGGTGATTTCAGGTGATTTGGGGGGATTTTGGGGTGTTTCGAGGTGATTTTTGGGGTGATTTTTGGGCGTTTTGTGGTCTCTTGGTGTGATTTTGGGGTGTTAAGGGGCGATTTGGGGGTGTTTCGGGGCGGTTTGAGGTGATTTTGGGGTGTTTTGGAGGTGTTTTAAGGGGTTTTTGGGGTGTTTCGGGGTGGTTTGAGGTGATTTGGGGGTGTTTTGGGGTGTTTTGAGGGGATTTGAGGGGATTTTGGGGTGATTTTGGGGGCATTTTGAAGTGATTTTGGGGGAGTTTATGGTGTTTGGGGGGGTTTTGTGGTGATTTAGGGGCGTTTTGTGGTGTTTTGGGGTGATTTGAGGTGATTTTGGGGTGTTTTGGGGTGTTTCAGGGTTTTTGGGGGGTGATTTTGGGGTGATTTAAGGTGATTTGGATGATTTGGGGGTGATTTGGGGGCATTTTGAAGTGATTTGAGGGGATTTTGGGGTGTTTTGGGGCGATTTTGGGCGTTCTGAGGTGATTTCAGGGTGTTTTGGGGTGTTATGGGGCGATTTGGGGGTGTTTCGGGGCGGTTTGAGGTGATTTTGGGGTGTTTTGGAGGTGTTTTAAGGGTTTTTTGGGGTGTTTCGGGGTGGTTTGAGGTGATTTGGGGGTGTTTTGGGGTGTTTTGAGGGGATTTGAGGGGATTTTGGGGTGTTTTGGGGTGATTTTGGGGGCATTTTGAAGTGATTTGGGGGGAGTTTAGGGTGTTTGGGGGGGTTTGTGGTGATTTAGGGGCGTTTTGTGGTATTTTGGGGTGATTTGAGGTGATTTGGGGGGATTTTGGGGTGTTTTGGGGTGTTTCAGGGTTTTTTGGGGGTGATTTTGGGGTGATTTAAGGTGATTTGGATGATTTGGGGGTGATTTGGGGTGATTTTTGGGTGGTTTGAGGTGATTTTGGGGTGTTTGGGTTGTTTTGGGGTGATTTGGGGGTGTTGTGGGGTGATTGGGGGTGATTTAAGGTGATTTGGGGTGATTTTGGGGTGTTTCAAGGTGATTTTTGGGGTGATTTTGGGGTGATTTGGGGTGTTTTGAGGTGATTTGGGGGTGTTTTGGGGTGACTTAGGGGTGTTTTGGGGTGTTTTGAGGTGATTTGGGGGTGTTTTGGGGTGATTTGAGGTGATTTGGGGGTGTTTTGAGGTGATTTTGGGGTGATTTGGGGTGTTTTGAGGTGTTTCGGGGGAGATTTTGGGGTGTTTCGGGGGTGATTCGGGGATGTTTTCAGATGTTTTGGGGTGATTTGGGGTGTTTCAGGGGTGTTTCGGGGCTGTTTTGGGGTGTTTTGAGGTCATTTGGGGGGGTTTGAGGTGTTTTGGGGTGTTTCGTGGGTGATTTGGGGTGTTTTGGGGGGATTTTGGGGCGATTTGGGGGCTGTTTGGGGGGATTTTGGAGTGTTTTGGGGGGATTTTGGGGTGTTTTGAGGTGGTTATGGGGTGACTTTGGGGTGTTTTGGGGTGACTTAGGGGTGGTTTGGGGTGTTTTGAGGCGATTCGGGGGTGTTTTGGGGTGACTTAGGGGTGTTTTGGGGTGTTTTGAGGCGATTCAGGGGTGTTTTGGGGTGACTTAGGGGTGTTTTGCGGTGTTTTGAAGCGATTCGGGGGTGTTTTTGGGTGACTTAGGGGTGTTTTGGGGTGTTTTGAGGTGATTTGAGGGTGTTTTGGGGTGACTTTGGGGTGTTTTGGGGGTGTTTTGGGCTGACTTAGGGGTGTTTTGGGGTGTTTTGAAGTGATTTGGTGGTGTTTTGGGGTGTTTTGAGGCGATTCGGGGGTGTTTTGGGGTGTTTTGAGGCGATTCGGGGGTGTTTTGGGGTGACTTAGGGGTGTTTTGGGGTGTTTTGAGGTGATTTGGGGACATTTTGGGGTGCTTCGGGGGTGATTTGGGGTGTTTTGAGGTGTTTTGGGGGTGTTTCAGGGGTGTTTTGAGGTGATTTGGGGGTGTTTCAGGGGTGTTTTGAGGTGATTTGGGGGTGTTTTGGGGTGACTTCGGGGTGTTTTGGGGGTGTTTCGGGGTGATTTGAGGTGATTTTGGGGTGACTTTGGGGTGTTTTGGGGGTGTTTTGGGGTGACTTAGAGGTGTTTTGGGGTGACTTAGGAGTGTTTTGGGGTGTTTTGGGGTGGCTTAGGGGTGTTTTGGGGGTGTTTGGGGGTGACTTAGGGGTGTTTTGGGGGGTTTTGAGGCGATTCGGGGGTGTTTTGGGGTGACTTAGGGGTGTTTTGGGGTGTTTTGAGGTGATTTGGGGACATTTTGGGGTGCTTCGGGGGTGATTTGGGGTGTTTTGAGGTGTTTTGGGGGTGTTTCAGGGGTGTTTTGAGGTGATTTGGGGGTGTTTTGGGGTGTTTTGAGGTGATTTGGGGGTGTTTTGGGGTGACTTCGGGGTGTTTTGGGGGTGTTTCGGGGTGATTTGAGGTGATTTTGGGGTGACTTTGGGGTGTTTTGGGGGTGTTTTGGGGTGACTTAGAGGTGTTTTGGGGTGACTTAGGAGTGTTTTGGGGTGTTTTGGGGTGACTTAGGGGTGTTTTGGGGGTGTTTTGGGGTGACTTAGGGGTGTTTTGGGGGGTTTTGAGGCGATTCGGGGGTGTTTTGGGGTGACTTAGGGGTGTTTTGGGGTGTTTTGAGGTGATTTGGGGACATTTTGGGGTGCTTCGGGGGTGATTTGGGGTGTTTTGAGGTGTTTTGGGGGTGTTTCAGGGGTGTTTTGAGGTGATTTGGGGGTGTTTTGGGGTGTTTTGAGGTGATTTGGGGGTGTTTTGGGGTGACTTCGGGGTGTTTTGGGGGTGTTTCGGGGTGATTTGAGGTGATTTTGGGGTGACTTTGGGGTGTTTTGGGGGTGTTTTGGGGTGACTTAGAGGTGTTTTGGGGTGACTTAGGAGTGTTTTGGGGTGTTTTGGGGTGACTTAGGAGTGTTTTGGGGTGTTTTGGGGTGACTTAGGGGTGTTTTGGGGGTGTTTTGGGGTGACTTAGGGGTGTTTTGGGGTGTTTTGAGGCGATTCGGGGGTGTTTTGGGGTGACTTGGGGGTGTTTTGGGGTGTTTTGAGGTGATTTGGGGACATTTTGGGGTGTTTCGGGGGTGATTTGGGGTGTTTTGAGGTGTTTTGGGGGTGTTTCAGGGGTGTTTTAAGGTGATTTGGGGGTGTTTGGGGGTGTTTTGAGGCGATTCGGGGGTGTTTTGGGGTGACTTAGAGGTGTTTTGGGGTGACTTAGGAGTGTTTTGGGGTGTTTTGGGGTGACTTAGGGGTGTTTTGGGTGTTTTGAGGCGATTCGGGGGTGTTTGGGGGTGACTTTGGGGTGTTTTGGGGTGACTTAGGGGTGTTTTGGGGTGTTTTGAGGCGATTCGGGGGTGTTTTGGGGTGTTTTGGGGGTGTTTTGGGGGTGTTTTGGGGTGACTTAGGGGTGTTTTGGGGTGTTTTGAGGCGATTCGGGGGTGTTTTGGGGTGACTTAGGGGTGTTTTGGGGTGTTTCGAGGGTGTTTTGGGCTGTTTTGAATTGGTTTTGGTTGTTTTGAGGTGATTCGGGGGTATTTGGGGGTGTTTTGGGGTGACTTAGGGGTGTTTTGGGGTGTTTTGAGGTGATCCGGGGGTGTTTTGGGGTGACTTAGGGGTGTTTTGGGGTGTTTTGAGGCGATTCGGGGGTGTTTTGGGGTGACTTAGGGGTGTTTTGGGGTGTTTTGAGGCGATTTGGGGTGTTTTGAGGCGATTCGGGGGTGTTTTGGGGTGACTTAGGGGTGTTTTGGGGTGTTTTGAGGCGATCCGGGGGTGTTTTGAGGTGATTTGCGGTGTTTTGGGGTGACTTAGGGGTGTTTTGGGGTGTTTTGAGGCGATTTGGGGTGTTTTGAGGCGATTCGGGGGTGTTTTGGGGTGACTTAGGGGTGTTTTGGGGTGTTTTGAGGCGATTTGGGGTGTTTTGAGGCGATTCGGGGGTGTTTTGGGGTGACTTAGGGGTGTTTTGGGGTGTTTTGAGGCGATCCGGGGGTGTTTTGAGGTGATTTGGGGTGTTTTGGGGTGACTTAGGGGTGTTTTGGGGTGTTTTGAGGCGATTTGGGGTGTTTTGAGGCGATTCGGGGGTGTTTGGGGGTGACTTAGGGGTGTTTTGGGGTGTTTTGAGGCGATTCGGGGGTGTTTTGGGGTGACTTAGGGGTGTTTTGGGGTGTTTTGAGGTGATTTGAGGGTGTTTTGGGGTGACTTAGGGGTGTTTTGGGGTGACTTAGGGGTGTTTTGGGGTGTTTTGAGGCGATTCGGGGGTGTTTTGGGGTGACTTAGGGGTGTTTCGGGGTGTTTTGAGGTGATTTGGGGGTGTTTTGGGGTGACTTAGGGGTGTTTTGGGGTGTTTTGAGGTGATTTGGGGACATTTTGGGGTGCTTCGGGGGTGATTTGGGGTGTTTTGAGGTGTTTTGGGGGTGTTTCAGGGGTGTTTTGAGGTGATTTGGGGGTGTTTTGGGGTGTTTTGAGGTGATTTGGGGGTGTTTTGGGGTGACTTCGGGGTGTTTTGGGGGTGTTTCGGGGTGATTTGAGGTGATTTTGGGGTGACTTTGGGGTGTTTTGGGGGTGTTTTGGGGTGACTTAGAGGTGTTTTGGGGTGACTTAGGAGTGTTTTGGGGTGTTTTGGGGTGACTTAGGAGTGTTTTGGGGTGTTTTGGGTGACTTAGGGGTGTTTTGGGGGTGTTTTGGGGTGACTTAGGGGTGTTTTGGGGTGTTTTGAGGCGATTCGGGGGTGTTTTGGGGTGACTTGGGGGTGTTTTGGGGTGTTTTGAGGTGATTTGGGGACATTTTGGGGTGTTTCGGGGGTGATTTGGGGTGTTTTGAGGTGTTTTGGGGTGTTTCAGGGGTGTTTTAAGGTGATTTGGGGGTGTTTGGGGGTGTTTTGAGGCGATTCGGGGGTGTTTTGGGGTGACTTAGAGGTGTTTTGGGGTGACTTAGGAGTGTTTTGGGGTGTTTTGGGGTGACTTAGGGGTGTTTTGGGGTGTTTTGAGGCGATTCGGGGGTGTTTGGGGGTGACTTTGGGGTGTTTTGGGGTGACTTAGGGGTGTTTTGGGGTGTTTTGAGGCGATTCGGGGGTGTTTTGGGGTGTTTTGGGGGTGTTTTGGGGGTGTTTTGGGGTGACTTAGGGGTGTTTTGGGGTGTTTTGAGGCGATTCGGGGGTGTTTTGGGGTGACTTAGGGGTGTTTTGGGGTGTTTCGAGGGTGTTTTGGGCTGTTTTGAATTGGTTTTGGTTGTTTTGAGGTGATTCGGGGGTATTTGGGGGTGTTTTGGGGTGACTTAGGGGTGTTTTGGGGTGTTTTGAGGTGATCCGGGGGTGTTTTGGGGTGACTTAGGGGTGTTTTGGGGTGTTTTGAGGCGATTCGGGGGTGTTTTGGGGTGACTTAGGGGTGTTTTGGGGTGTTTTGAGGCGATTTGGGGTGTTTTGAGGCGATTCGGGGGTGTTTTGGGGTGACTTAGGGGTGTTTTGGGGTGTTTTGAGGCGATCCGGGGGTGTTTTGAGGTGATTTGCGGTGTTTTGGGGTGACTTAGGGGTGTTTTGGGGTGTTTTGAGGCGATTTGGGGTGTTTTGAGGCGATTCGGGGGTGTTTTGGGGTGACTTAGGGGTGTTTTGGGGTGTTTTGAGGCGATTTGGGGTGTTTTGAGGCGATTCGGGGGTGTTTTGGGGTGACTTAGGGGTGTTTTGGGGTGTTTTGAGGCGATCCGGGGGTGTTTTGAGGTGATTTGGGGTGTTTTGGGGTGACTTAGGGGTGTTTTGGGGTGTTTTGAGGCGATTTGGGGTGTTTTGAGGCGATTCGGGGGTGTTTGGGGTGACTTAGGGGTGTTTTGGGGTGTTTTGAGGCGATTCGGGGGTGTTTTGGGGTGACTTAGGGGTGTTTTGGGGTGTTTTGAGGTGATTTGAGGGTGTTTTGGGGTGACTTAGGGGTGTTTTGGGGTGACTTAGGGGTGTTTTGGGGTGTTTTGAGGCGATTCGGGGGTGTTTTGGGGTGACTTAGGGTGTTTCGGGGTGTTTTGAGGTGATTTGGGGGTGTTTTGGGGTGACTTAGGGGTGTTTTGGGGTGTTTTGAGGCGATTCGGGGTGTTTTGGGGTGACTTAGGGGTGTTTTGGGTGTTTTGAGGCGATTCGGGTGTTTTGGGGTGACTTCGGGGTGTTTTGGGGGTGTTTTGAAGTGTTTTAGGGGTGTTTCGGGGTGATTTGAGGTGATTTTGGGGTGACTTTGGGGTGTTTGGGGCGTGTTTTGGGGTGACTTAGGGGTGTTTCAGGGTGTTTTGAGGCGATTCGGGGGTGTTTTGGGTGACTTAGGGGTGTTTTGGGGTGTTTTGAGGCGATTCGGGGTTGTTTTGGGGTGTTTTGGGGTGACTTAGGGGTGTTTCGGGGTGTTTTGAGGCGATTCGGGGGTGTTTTGGGCTGTTTTGAATTGGTTTTGGTTGTTTTGAGGCGATCCGGGGGTGTTTTGAGGTGATTTGGGGTGTTTTGGGGTGACTTAGGGGTGTTTTGGGTATTTTGAGGCGATTCGGGGGTGTTTTGGGGTGACTTAGGGGTGTTTTGGGGTGCTTTGAGGTGATTCAGGGGTGTTTTGGGGGTGTTTTGGGGTGACTTAGGGGTGTTTTGGGGTGTTTTGAGGCGATTCGGGGGTGTTTTGGGGTGACTTAGGGGTGTTTTGGGGTGTTTCGAGGGTGTTTTTGGGCTGTTTTCTGTTTTGAATTGGTTTTGGTTGTTTTGAGGCGATCCGGGGGTGTTTTGAGGTGATTTGGGGTGTTTTGGGGTGACTTAGGGGTGTTTTGGGGTGTTTTGAGGCGATTCGGGGGTGTTTTGTGGTGACTTAGGGGTGTTTTGGGGTGTTTTGAGGCGACACGGGGGTGTTTTGGGGTGACTTAGGGTTGTTTTGGGGTGTTTTGAGGCGATTCGGGGGTGTTTTGGGGTGACTTAGGGGTGTTTTGGGGTGACTTAGGGGTGTTTTGGGGTGTTTTCAGGCGATCCGGGGGTGTTTTGGGGGTGTTTTGGGGTGACTTAGGGGTGTTTTGGGGTGTTTTGAGGCGATTCGGGGGTGTTTTGGGGTGACTTAGGGGTGTTTTGGGGTGACTTAGGGGTGTTTTGGGGTGTTTTGAGGCGATTCGGGGGAGTTTTGGTGTGACTTAGAGGTGTTTTGGGGTGTTTTGAGGCGATTCGGGGGTGTTTTGGGGTGACTTAGGGGTGTTTTGGGGTGTTTTGAGGCGATTCGGGGGAGTTTTGGTGTGACTTAGGGGTGTTTTGGGGTGTTTTGAGGCGATTCGGGGGTGTTTTGGGGTGACTTAGGGGTGTTTTGGGGTGACTTAGGGGTGTTTTGGGGTGTTTTGAGGCGATTCGGGGGAGTTTTGGTGTGACTTAGAGGTGTTTTGGGGTGTTTTGAGGCGATTCGGGGGTGTTTTGGGGTGACTTAGGGGTGTTTTGGGGTGTTTTGAGGCGATTCGGGGGAGTTTTGGTGTGACTTAGAGGTGTTTTGGGGTGTTTTGAGGCGATTCGGGGGTGTTTTGGGGTGACTTAGGGGTGTTTTGGGGTGACTTAGGGGTGTTTTGGGGTGTTTTGAGGCGATTCGGGGTGTTTTGGGTGTTTTGGGGGTGTTTTGGGGTGACTTAGGGGTGTTTCGGGGTGTTTTGAGGCGATTCGGGGGTGTTTTGGGCTGTTTTGAATTGGTTTTGGTTGTTTTGAGGCGATCCGGGGGTGTTTTGAGGTGATTTGGGGTGTTTTGGGGTGACTTAGGGGTGTTTTGGGGTATTTTGAGGCGATTCGGGGGTGTTTTGGGGTGACTTAGGGTGTTTTGGGGTGTTTTGAGGCGATTCGGGGGTGTTTTGAGGTGATTTGGGGTGTTTTGGGGTGACTTAGGGGTGTTTTGGGGGTATTTTGAGGCGATCCGGGGGTGTTTTGAGGTGATTTGGGGTGTTTTGGGGTGTTTTGAGGCGATTTGGGGTGTTTTTGAGGCGATTCGGGGGTGTTTTGGGGTGTTTTGAGGCGCTTAGGGGTGTTTTGGGGTGTTTTGAGGCGATTCGGGTGTTTTGGGGTGACTTCGGGGTGTTTGGGGCGTGTTTTGGGGTGACTTAGGGGGTGTTTCAGGGTGTTTTGAGGCGATTCGGGGGTGTTTTGGGGTGACTTAGGGGTGTTTTGGGGTGACTTAGGGGTGTTTCGGGGTGTTTTGAGGCGATTCGGGGGTGTTTTGGGCTGTTTTGAATTGGTTTTGGATGTTTTGAGGCGATCCGGGGGTGTTTTGAGGTGATTTGGGGTGTTTTGGGGTGACTTAGGGGTGTTTTGGGGTATTTTGAGGCGATTCGGGGGTGTTTGGGGGTGACTTAGGGGTGTTTTGGGGTGTTTTGAGGCGATTCGGGGGTGTTTTGGGGTGACTTAGGGGTGTTTTGGGGTGTTTTGAGGCGATTCGGGGGTGTTTTGGGGTGACTTAGGGGTGTTTTGGGGTGTTTCGAGGGTGTTTTTGGGCTGTTTTGAATTGGTTTTGGGGTGTTTTGAGGTGATTCGGGGGTATTTGGGGGTGTTTTGGGGTGACTTAGGGGTGTTTTGGGGTGTTTTGAGGTGATTTGGGTTGTTTTGGGGTGACTTAGGGGTGTTTTGGGGTGTTTTGAGGCGATTCGGGGGTGTTTTGGGGGTGTTTTGGGGTGACTTAGGGGTGTTTTGGGGTGTTTTGAGGCGATTCGGG
>JAUNZM010002517.1:0-14212 GCA_033459285.1 Clamator glandarius | reverse complement strand
ATAAGGGGGCAATTGGGGTCCCGGGGGGGCAATAGAAGGAATATAATGGGGCAATTGGGTTTCCTGGGGGGGGCAATTGAGGGTCCGGGGGGGCAATAGAAGAACTATAAGGGGGCAATTGAGGTTCCTGGGGGGGGCAATTGAGGGTCCGGATTGGCAATAGAAGGACTATAAGGGGGCAACTGGGGTTCCTGGGGGGGACAATTGAGAGTCCTGGGGGGGAATAGAAGGACTATAAGGGGGCAATTGGAGTTCCTGGGGGGGGCAATTGGGGTTCCATGGGGGCAATAGAAGGACTATAAGGAGGCAATTGCGGTTCCGGGGGGGGCAATTGAGGGTCCTGGGGGGCAATAGAAGGACTATAATAGGGTAATTGGGGTTCCGGGGGGGGCAATTGGGGTTCCTGGGGGGGCAATTAGGGTTCCGGTGGGGCAATAGAAGGACCATAAGGGGGCAATTGGGGTTCCTGGAGGGGGGAAATTGAGGGTCCGGGGGGGGGCAATAGAAGAACTATAAGGGGGTAATTGGGGTTCTTGGGGAGGGGCAATTGAGGTTCCTGGAGGGGGCAATAGAAGGACTATAAGGGGGTTATTGGGGTTCCTGGGGGGCAATAGAAGGACTATATAGAGGCAACTGGGGTTCAGGGGGGGCAATAGAAGGAATATAATGGGGCAATTGGGTTTCCTGGGGGGCAATAGAGGGACTATAAGGGGGCAATTGGGGTTCCTGTGGGGCAATAGAAGGACTATAAGGGGGCAATTGGGGTTCCTGGGGGGCAATAGAAGGACTATAAGGGGGCAATTGGGGTTCCGGGGTGGCAATAGAAGGACTATAACGGGGCAATTGGGGTTCCTGGGGGGCAATAGAAGGACTATAAGGGGGCAATTGGGGTCCCGGGGGGGCAATAGAAGGAATATAATGGGGCAATTGGGGTTCCTGGGGGGCAATAGAAGGACTATAAGGGGGCAATTGGGGTCCCGGGGGGGCAATAGAAGGAATATAATGGGGCAATTGGGGTTCCTGGGGGGCAATAGAAGGACTATAAGGGGGCAATTGGGGTTCCTGGGGGCAATAGAAGGACTATGAGGGGGTAATTGGGGATCCTGGGGGGGGGGCAATTGAGGGTCCGGGGCAGCAATAGAAGGAGCATAAAGGGGGCAATTAGGGTTCCGGGGGGGGGCTATTGAGGTTCCTGGGGGGCGATAGAAGGACTATAAGGGGGCAATTGAGGGTCCGGGGGGGCACTAGAAGGACTATAAGGGGGCAATTGGGGTTCCTGGGGGGCGATAGAAGGATTATAAGGGGGCAATTGAGGGTCCGGGGGGGCACTAGAAGGACTATAAGGGGGCAATTGGGGTTCCTGGGGGGCGATAGAAGGACTATAAGGGGGCAACTGGGGTTCCTGGAGGGGGGCAATTGAGGGTCCTGGGGGGCAATAGAAGGACTATAATGGGGCAATTGGTTTTCCTGGGGGGGGGAACTGGGGTTCCTGGGGGGGTAATTGGGGTCCGGGGGAGCAATAGAAAGACTATAAGGGGGCAATTGGGGTTCCGGGGGGGCAATAGAAGGACTATAAGGGGGCAATTGGGGTTCCTGGAGAGGGGAATTGGGGTTCCTGGGGGGGGCAATTGGGGTCCGGGGGCGCAATAGAAGGACTATAAGGGGGCAATTTGGGTTCCTGAAGGGGGCAATTGAGGGTCCGGGGGGGCACTATAAGGACTATAAGGGGAAATTGAGGGTCCGGGGGGGCACTAGAAGGACTATAAGGGGGCAATTGGTGTTCCTGGGGGGCGATAGAAGGAATATAAGGGGGAAATTGAGGGTCCTGGGGGGCAATAGAAGGACTATAATGGGGCAATTGGGCTTCCTGGGAGGGGCAATTTATGGTCCTGGGGGGCAATAGAAATATTATAACGGGGTAATTGGTGTTCCTGGGAGGGGCAATCGGGGTTCCAGGGGGGGCAATTGAAGGTCCTTTGGGGCAGTAGAAAGACTATAAGGGGGCAATTGGGGTTCCGGGGGGGCAAAAGAAGACTATAAGGGGGCAATTGGGGTTCCGGGAGGGCAATAGAAGGACTATAAGGGGGCAATTTGGATTTCGGGGGGGCAATAGGAGGATTATAAGGGGGCAATTGGTGTTCCTTGGGGGGGCAATTGAGGTTCCTGTGGGGCAATAGAAGGACTATAAGTAGGCAAATGGAGTTCCGGGGGGGCGGAAATTGAGGGTCCTGAGGGGGGCAATTGAGGGTCCTGTGGGGCAATAGAAGGACTAAAAGGGGGTAAGTGGGGTTCCTGGGGGGCAATAGAAGGGCTATAATGGGGCAACTGGGGTTCCTGTGGGGCAATAGAAGAACTATAAGGGGGTAATTGGGATTCCTGTGAGGGGCAATTGAGGGTCCGGGGAGGCAATAGAAGGACTATAAGGGGGCAAATGGGATTCCTGTGGGGGGCAATTGAGGGTCCGGGGGGGCAATAGAAGGACTATAAGGGGGTAATTGGGTTTCGGGGGGGGGGCAATTGAGGGTCCGGGGGGGCAATAGAAAGACTATAAGGGGGTAATTGGAGTTCCTGTGGGGGGCAATTGATGGTCCGGGGTGGCAATAGAAGGACTCTAAGGGGGTAATTGAGGTTCCTGGGTGGGGGAAATTGGGGTTCCTCGGGGGCAATAGAAGGACTATAAATGGGCAATTGGAGTTCCTGGGGGGGGCAATTGAGGGTCCTGGGGGGCAATAGATGGACTATAATAGGGTAATTGGGGTTCCGGGGTGGGGCAATTGGGGTTCCTGGGGGGGACAATTGGGGTTCCGGGGGGGCAATAGAATGACCATAAGGGGGCAATTGGGGTTCCTGGAGGGGGGCAATTGAGGGTCCGGGGGGGCCAATAGAAGAACTATAAGGGGGTAATTGGGGTTCTTGGGGGGGGGGGCAATTGAGGTTCCTGGAGGGGGCAATAGAAGGACTATAAGGGGGTTATTGGGGTTCCTGTGGGGGGCAATTGATGGTCCGGGGTGGCAATAGAAGGACTCTAAGGGGGTAATTGGGATTCCTGTGGGGGGAAATTGATGGTCCGGGGGGGCAATAGAAGGACTATAAGGGGGCAATTGGGGTTCCTGTGGGGGGCAATTGATGGTCCTGGGTGGCAATAGAAGGACTATAAGGGGGCAACTGGGGTTCCTGGGGGGGACAATTGAGAGTCCTGGGGGGCAATAGAAGGACTATAAGGGGGTAATTGGGGTTCCGGGGGGGGCAATTGGGGTTCCTGTGGGGGGCAATTGGGGTTCCGGGGGGGCAATAGAAGAACTATAAGGGGGTAATTGGGGTTCTTGGGGGGGGCAATTGAGGTTCCTGGAGGGGGCAATAGAAGGAATATAAGGGGGCAATTGGGGTTCCTGGAGGGGGCAATTTGGGTTCCTGGGGGGGGCAATTGAGGGTCCTTGGGGGCAATAGAAGGACTATAAGTGGGCAATAGGGGTTCCTAGGGGGGCAATTGAGGGTCCTGGGGGGCAATAGAAGGACTATAAGGGGGCAATTGGGGTTTCTGGGGGGGGCAATTGGGGTTCCTGGAGGGGGGCAATTGATGGTCCGGGGGGGCAATAGAAGGACTATAAGGGAGCAGTTGGGGTTCCTGGAGGGGGGCAATTGATGGTCCGGGGGGGCAATAGAAGGACCATAAGGGGGTAATTGGGGTTCCTGGGGGGGGCAATTGGGGTTCCTGGGGAGGGAGGCAATTTGGGTTCCGGGGGGGCAATAGAAGTACTATAAGGGGGCAATTGGGGTTCCTGGGGGGAGGAAATTGGGGTTCCGAAGGGGCAATAGAACTACTATAAGGGGGCAAGAGAAGGACTATAAGGGGGCAATTGGGGTCCGGGGGGGCAATAGAAGGACTATAATGGGGTAATTGGGTTTCCTGGGGGGGGCAATAGGGGTTCCTGGTGGGGGGCAATTGGGGTTCAGGGGAGGCAATAGAAGGACTATAAGGGGGCAATTGGGGTTCCTGGGGGGCAATAGAAGGACTATAAGGGGGCAATTGGGGTTAC
Organism: Clamator glandarius; assembly: GCA_033459285.1. NCBI lineage: Eukaryota > Metazoa > Chordata > Aves > Cuculiformes > Cuculidae > Clamator > Clamator glandarius. Next base: position 10,175 of record JAUNZM010002517.1, on the reverse strand, counting down.
TGGGGGGGGCAATAGAAGGACTATAAGAGGGCAACTGGGGTTCCGGGGGGGGGCAATTGGGGTTCCTGTGGGGGTGATAGAAGGACCATAAGGGGGCAATTGGGGTTCCTGGGAGGGGCAATTGCGGTTCCTGGGGAGGGAGGCAATTGAGGGTCCTGTGGGGCAATAGAAGGACTAAAAGGGGGTAATGGGGGTTCCTGGGGGGCAATAGAAGGACTATAATGGGGCAACTGGGGTTCCTGTGGGGCAATAGAAGGACTATAAGGGGGCAATTGGGGTTCCTGGGTGGGGGCAATTGGGGTTCCTGTGGGGCAATAGAAGGACTATAAGGGGGCAATTGGGGTTCCTGGGGGGCAATAGAAGGACTATAAGGGGGCAATTGGGGTTCCTGGGGGGCAATAGAAGGACTATAAGGGGGCAATTGGGGTTACTGGGGGGGGCAATAGAAGGACTATAAGAGGGCAACTGGGGTTCCGGGGGGGGGCAATTGGGGTTCCTGTGGGGGTGATAGAAGGACCATAAGGGGGCAATTGGGGTTCCTGGGAGGGGCAATTGCGGTTCCTGGGGAGGGAGGCAATTGAGGGTCCTGTGGGGCAATAGAAGGACTAAAAGGGGGTAATGGGGGTTCCTGAGGGGCAATAGAAGGACTATAATGGGGCAACTGGGGTTCCTGTGGGGCAATAGAAGGACTATAAGGGGGCAATTGGGGTTCCTGGGTGGGGGCAATTGGGGTTCCTGTGGGGCAATAGAAGGACTATAAGGGGGCAATTGGGGTTCCTGGGGGGCAATAGAAGGACTATAAGGGGGCAATTGGGGTTCCTGGGGGGCAATAGAAGGACTATAAGGGGGCAATTGGGGTTCCTGGGTGGGGGCAATTGGGGTTCCTGTGGGGCAATAGAAGGACTATAAGGGGGCAATTGGGGTTCCTGGGGGGCAATAGAAGGACTATAATGGGGCAATTGGGGTTCCTGGGGGGCAATAGAAGGACTATAAGGGGGCAATTGGGGTTAATGGGTGGGGCAATAGAAGGACTATAAGAGGGCAACTGGGGTTCCGGGGGGGGGCAATTGGGGTTCCTGTGGGGGTGATAGAAGGACCATCAGGGGGCAATTGGGGTTCCTGGGAGGGGCAATTGCGGTTCCTGGGGAGGGAGGCAATTGAGGGTCCTGTGGGGCAATAGAAGGACTAAAAGGGGGTAATGGGGGTTCCTGGGGGGCAATAGAAGGACTATAATGGGGCAACTGGGGTTCCTGTGGGGCAATAGAAGGACTATAAGGGGGCAATTGGGGTTCCTGGGTGGGGGCAATTGGGGTTCCTGTGGGGCAATAGAAGGACTATAAGGGGGCAATTGGGGTTCCTGGGGGGCAATAGAAGGAGTATAAGGGGGCAATTGGGGTTCCTGGGGGGCAATAGAAGGAATATAATGGGGCAATTGGGGTTCCTGGGGGGCAATAGAAGGACTAAAATGGGGCAATTGGGGTTCCTGGGGGGCAATAGAAGGACTAAAATGGGGCAATTGGGGTTCCTGGGGGGCAATAGAAGGAATATAATGGGGCAATTGGGGTTCCTGGGGGGCAATAGAAGGACTAAAATGGGGCAATTGGGGTTCCTGGGGGGCAATAGAAGGACTAAAATGGGGCAATTGGGGTTCCTGGGGGGCAATAGAAGGACTAAAAGGGGGTAATAGAGGTTCCTTGGTGGGGGCAATTGAGGGTCCTGGGGGGCAATAGAAGGACTATAAGGGGGCAATTGGGGTCCGGGTGGGCAATAGAAGGACTATAAGGGAGCAATTGGGGTTCCTGGGGGGGGCAATTGGGGTTCCTGATGGGGGGCAATTGGGGTTCCGGGGAGTCAATAGAAGGACTATAATGGGGCAATTGGGGTTCCTGGGGGGGGGCAATTGGGGTTCCTAGGGGGAGGCAATTCGGGTTCCGGGGAGTCAATAGAAGGACTATAAGGGGGCAATTGGGGTTCCTGGGGGGCAATAGAAGGAATATAATGGGGCAATTGGGTTTCCTGGGGGGCAATAGAAGGACTATAAGGGGGCAATTGGGGTTCCTGGGGGGCAATAGAAGGACTATAAGGGGGCAATTGGGGTTCCTGGGGGGCAATAGAAGCACTATAAGGGGGCAATTGGGGTTCCTGGGGGGCAATAGAAGGACTATAAGGGGGCAATTGGGGTTCCTGGGGGGCAATAGAAGGACTATAAGGGGGCAATTGGGGTTCCGGTGGGGCAATAGAAGGACTATAAGGGGGCAATTGGGGTTCCTGGGGTGGGGCAATAGAAGGACTATAAGGGGGCAATTGGGATTCCTGAGGGGGGCAATTGAGGGTCCGGGGGGGCAATAGAAGGACTATAACGGGGTAACTGAGGTTCCTGGGGGGGCAATTGAGGGTCCGGGGTGGCAATAGAAGGACTCTAAGGGGGTAATTGGGATTCCTGTGGGGGGAAATTGATGGTCCGGGGGGGCAATAGAAGGACTATAAGGGGGCAATTGGGGTTCCTGTGGGGGGCAATTGATGGTCCTGGGTGGCAATAGAAGGACTATAAGGGGGCAACTGGGGTTCCTGGGGGGGACAATTGAGAGTCCTGGGGGGCAATAGAAGGACTATAAGGGGGTAATTGGGGTTCCGGGGGGGGCAATTGGGGTTCCTGTGGGGGGCAATTGGGGTTCCGGGGGGGCAATAGAAGAACTATAAGGGGGTAATTGGGGTTCTTGGGGGGGGCAATTGAGGTTCCTGGAGGGGGCAATAGAAGGAATATAAGGGGGCAATTGGGGTTCCTGGAGGGGGCAATTTGGGTTCCTGGGGGGGGCAATTGAGGGTCCTTGGGGGCAATAGAAGGACTATAAGTGGGCAATAGGGGTTCCTAGGGGGGCAATTGAGGGTCCTGGGGGGCAATAGAAGGACTATAAGGGGGCAATTGGGGTTTCTGGGGGGGGCAATTGGGGTTCCTGGAGGGGGGCAATTGATGGTCCGGGGGGGCAATAGAAGGACTATAAGGGAGCAGTTGGGGTTCCTGGAGGGGGGCAATTGATGGTCCGGGGGGGCAATAGAAGGACCATAAGGGGGTAATTGGGGTTCCTGGGGGGGGCAATTGGGGTTCCTGGTAGGGGGCAATTGGGGTTCCGGGGAGGCAATAGAAGGACTATAACCGGGCAATTGGGGTTCCGGGGGGGCAATAGAAGGACTATAAGGGGGCAATTGGGGTTTCTGGGGGGGGCAATTGAAGGATTATAAGAGGGCAACTGGGGTTCCGGGGGGGGGCAATTGGGGTTCCTGTGGGGGTGATAGAAGGACCATAAGGGGGCAATTGGGGTTCCTGGGGGGGGCAAATGCGGTTCCTGGGGAGGGAGGCAATTGAGGGTCCTGTGGGGCAATAGAAGGACTAAAAGGGGGTAATTGGGGTTCCTGTGGGGAAATAGAAAGACTATAATGGGGCAACTGGGGTTCTTGGGGGGCAATAGAAGGACTATAAGGGGGCAATTGGGGTTCCTGGGTGGGGGCAATTAAGGTTCCTGTGGGGCAATAGAAGGACTATAAGGCGGCAATTGGGGTTCCTGGGGGGTAATAGAAGGACTAAAGGGGGCAACTGGGGTTCCTGGGGGGCAATAGAAGGACTATAAGGGGGCAATTGGGGTTCCTGGGTGGGGGCAATTAAGGTTCCTGTGGGGCAATAGAAGGAATAAAGGGGACAATTTGGGTTCCTGGGGGGCAATAGAAGGACTAAAAGGGGGCAATTGGTGTTCCTGGGGGGCAATAGAAGGACTAAAAGGGGGTAATAGAGGTTCCTTGGTGGGGGAAATTGAGGGCCCTGGAGGGCAATAGAAGGACTATAAGGGGGCAATTGGGGTCCGGGGGTGCAATAGAAGGACTATAAGGGGGCAATTGGGGTTCCTGGGGGGGGCAATTGGGGTTCCTGGTGGGGGGCAATTGGGGTTCCGGGGAGGCAATAGAAGGACTATAATGGGGCAATTGGGGTTCCTGGGGGGGGGCAATTGGGGTTCCTGTGGGGCAATAGAAGGACTAAAAGGGGGTAATTGGGGTTCCTGGGGGGCAATAGAAGGACTATAATGGGGCAACTGGGGTTCCTGTGGGGCAATAGTAGGACTATATGGGGGCAGTTGGGGTTCCTGGGGGGCAATAGAAGGACTATTACAGGGCAATTGGGGTTCCTGGGGGGCAATAGAAGGACTATAAGGGGGCAATTGGGGTTCCGGTGGGGCAATAGAAGGACTATAAGGGGGCAATTTGGGTTCCGGTGGGGCAATAGAAGGACTAAAAGGGGGTAATTGGGGTTCCTGGGGGGCAATGGAAGGACTATAATGGGGCAACTGGGGTTCCTGTGGGGCAATAGTAGGACTATATGGGGGCAATTGGGGTTCCTGGGGGTCAATAGAAGGACTATTAAAGGGCAATTGGGGTTCCTGGGGGGCAATAGAAGGACTATAAGGGGCAATTGGGGTTCCGGTGGGGCAATAGAAGGACTATAAGGGGGCAATTGGGGTTCCTGGCGTGGGGCAATAGAAAGGACTATAAGGGGGCAATTGGGATTCCTGAGGGGGGCAATTGAGGGTCCGGGGGGGCAATAGAAGGACTATAACGGGGTAAATGATGTTCCTGGGTGGGCAATTGAGGGTCCGGGGGGGCAATAGAAGGACTATAAGGGGGTAATTGGGTTTCGGGGGGGGGGCAATTGAGGGTCCGGGGGGGCAATAGAAGGAATATAAGGGGGTAATTGGGGTTCCTGGGGGGGGCAATTGGGGTTCCTGGGGGGGGCAATAGAAGGACCATAAGGGGGCAATTAGGTTTCCTGGGGGGGGGATGTGGGGTTCCTGGGGGGGTAATTGGGGTCCGGGGGAGCAATAGAAGGACTATAATGGGGTAATTGATTTCCTGGGCGGGGCAATTGAGGGTCCTGGGGGGCAATAGAAGGACTCTAAGGGGGTAATTGGGGTTCCTGGGGGGGGCAATTAGGGTACCTGCGGGGGCAATTGAAGGACACTAAGGGGATAATTGGGATTCCTGTGGAGGGCAATTGAGGGTCCGGGGGGGCAATAGAAGGACTATAAGGGGGCAATTGGGGTTCCTGTGGGGGGCAATTGATGGTCCTGGGTGGCAATAGAAGGACTATAAGGGGGCAACTGGGGTTCCTGGGGGGGGCAATTGAGGGTCCTGTGGGGCAATAGAAGGACTATAAGGGGGCAACTGGGGTTCCTGGGGGGGACAATTGAGAGTCCTGGGGGGTAATAGAAGGACTATAAGGGGGTAATTGTGGTTCCGGGGGGGGCAATTGGGGTTCCTGTGGGGGGCAATTGGGGTTCCGGGGGGGCAATAGAAGGACCATAAGGGGGCAATTGGGGTTCCTGGAGGGGGGCAATTGAGGGTCCGGGGGGGGCAATAGAAGAACTATAAGGGGGTAATTGGGGTTCTTGGGGGGGGCAATGGAGGTTCCTGGAGGGGGCAATAGAAGGACTATAAGGGGGCAATTGGAGTTCCTGTGGGGCAATAGAAGGACTATAAGGGGGCAATTGGGGTTCCTGGGGGGCAATAGAAGGACTATAAGGGGGCAATTGGGGTTCCTGGGGGGCAATAGAGGGACAATAAGGGGGCAATTGGGGTTCCTGTGGGGCAATAGAAGGACTATAACCGGGCAATTGGAGTTCCTGGTGGGGGGCAATTGAGGGTCCGGGGCAGCAATAGAAGGAGTATAAGGGGGCAATTTGGGTTCCTGAGGGGGGCAATTGAGGGTCCGGGGGGGCACTAGAAGAATTATAAGGGGGCAATTGGGGTTCCTGGGGGGGGCAATTGAGGTTCCTGGGGGGCGATAGAAGTTCTATAAGGGGACAATTAGGGTTCCTGGGGGGGGCAATTGAGGGCCCTGAGGGGGGCAATAGAAGGACTATAAGGGGGCAATTGGGGTCCTGGTGGGGGCAATTGAGGGTCCTGTGGGGCAATAGAAGGACTATAAGGGGGCAATTGGGGTTTCTGGGGGGGGCAATTGGGGTTCCTGGAGGGGGGCAATTGATGGTCCGGGGGGGCAATATAAGGACTATAAGGGAGCAATTGCGGTTCCTGAGGGGGGCAATTGGGGTTCCTGGTGGGGGGCAATTGAGGGTCCTTGGGGGCAATAGAAGGACTATAAGGGGGCAATAGTGGTTCCTGGGGGGGGCAATTGAGGGTCCTGGGGGGCAATAGAAGGACTATAAGGGGGCAATTGGGGTTCCAGGGGGGGCAATTAAGGGTCCTGGGGGGCAATAGAAGGACTATAAGGGGGCAATTGGGGTTTCTGGGGGGGGCAATTGGGGTTCCTGGAGGGGGGCAATTGATGGTCCGGGGGGGCAATAGAAGGACTATAAGGGAGCAATTGGGGTTCCTGGTGGGGGGCAATTGAGGGTCCTTGGGGGCAATAGAAGGACTATAAGGGGGCAATAGTGGTTCCTGGGGGGGGCAATTGAGGGTCCGGGGGGGCAATTAAATAACTATAAGTGGGTAATTGGGGTTCCTGGAGGGGCCAATTTGGGTTCCTGAGGGGGGCAATTGAGGGTCCTGGGGGGCAATAGAAGGACTATAATGGGGTAATTGGGGTTCCTGGGGGGGGCAATTGAGGTTCCTGGGGAGGGAGGCAATTTGGGTTCCGGGGGGGCAATAGAAGTACTATAAGGGGGCAATTGGGGTTCCTGGGGGGAGGCAATTGGGGTTCCGAGGGGGCAATAGAACTACTATAAGGGGGCAATAGAAGGACTATAAGGGGGCAATTGGGTTTCCTGGTAGGGGCAATTGGGGTTCCTGGTAGGGGGCAATTGGGGTTCCGGGGAGGCAATAGAAGGACTATAAGGGGGCAATTGGGGTTCCGGGGGGGCAATAGAAGGACTATAAGGGGGCAATTGGGGTTTCTGGGGGGGGCAATTGAAGGACTATAAGAGGGCAATTGGGGTTTCTGGGGGGGGCAATTGAAGGACTATAAGAGGGCAACTGGGGTTCCGGGGGGGGGCAATTGGGGTTCCTGTGGGGGTGATAGAAGGACCATAAGGGGGCAATTGGGGTTCCTGGGGGGGGCAAATGCGGTTCCTGGGGAGGGAGGCAATTGAGGGTCCTGTGGGGCAATAGAAGGACTAAAAGGGGGTAATTGGGGTTCCTGTGGGGCAATAGAAAGACTATAATGGGGCAACTGGGTTTCTTGGGGGGCAATAGAAGGACTATAAGGGGGCAATTGGGGTTCCTGGGGGGCAATAGAAGGACTAAAGGGGGCAACTGGGGTTCCTGGGGGGCAATAGAAGGACTATAAGGGGGCAATTGGGGTTCCTGGGTGGGGGCAATTAAGGTTCCTGTGGGGCAATAGAAGGACTAAAGGGGGCAATTTGGGTTCCTGGGGGGCAATAGAAGGACTAAAAGGGGGCAATTGGTGTTCCTGGTGGGCAATAGAAGGACTAAAAGGGGGTAATAGAGGTTCCTTGGTGGGGGAAATTGAGGGTCCTGGAGGGCAATAGAAGGACTATAAGGGGGCAATTGGGGTCCGGGGGTGCAATAGAAGGACTATAAGGGGGCAATTGGGGTTCCTGGGGGGGGCAATTGGGGTTCCTGGTGGGGGGCAATTGGGGCTCCGGGGAGGCAATAGAAGGACTATAATGGGGCAATTGGGGTTCCTGAAGGGGGGCAATTGGGGTTCCTGTGGGGCAATAGAAGGACTAAAAGGGGGTAATTGGGGTTCCTGGGGGGCAATAGAAGGACTATTAAAGGGCAATTGGGTTTCCTGGGGGGCAATAGAAGGACTATAAGGGGGCAATTGGGATTCCGGTGGGGCAATAGAAGGACTATAAGGGGGCAATTGGGATTCCTGAGGGGGGCAATTGAGGGTCCGGGGGGGCAATAGAAGGACTATAACGGGGTAATTGATGTTCCTGGGTGGGCAATTGAGGGTCCGGGGGGGCAATAGAAGGACTATAAGGGGGTAATTGGGTTTCGGGGGGGGGCAATTGAGGGTCCTTGGGGGCATGAGAAGGACTATAAGGGGGTAATTGGGGTTCCTGGGAGGCAATAGAAGGACTATAAGGGGGCAATTGGGGTTCCTGGGGGGGGCAACTGAGGTTCCTGGGGGGCAATAGAAGGACTATAAGGGGCAATTGGTGTTCCTGTCGGGGGGGCAATTGAGGGTCCTGGGGGGCAATAGAAGGACTATAAGTGGGTAATTGGGGTTCCTGGCGGGGGGCAATTGGGGTTCCTGGGGGGAGGCAATTGGGGTTCCTGGGTGGCAATAGAAGGACTATAAGGGGGTAATTGGGGTTCCTGGGGGGGGCAATTGAGGGTCCTGGGGGGCAATAGAAGGACTATAAGGGGGTAATTGGGGTTCCTGGGTGGCAATAGAAGGACTATAAGGGGGTAATTGGGGTTCCTGGGGGGGGCAATTGAGGGTCCTGGGGGGCAATAGAAGGACTATAAGGGGGTAATTGGGGTTCCTGGTTGGCAATAGAAGGACTATAAGGGGGTAATTGGGGTTCCTGGGTGGCAATAGAAGGACTATAAGGGGGTAATTGGGGTTCCTGGGGGGGGCAATTGAGGGTCCGGGGGGGCAATAGAAGGACTATAAGGGGGCAATAGGTGTTCCTGGGGGGGGCAATTGAGGGTCCTTGGGGGGCAATAGAAGGACTCTAAGGGGGTAATTGGGGTTCCTGGGGGGGGCAATTAGGGTACCTGTCGGGGCAATTGAAGGACTCTAAGGGGGTAATTGGGATTCCTGTGGGGGGCAATTGAGGGTCCGGGGGGGCAATAGAAGAACTATAAGGGGGCAATTGAGGTTCCTGGGGGGGGCAATTGAGGGTCCGGATTGGCAATAGAAGGACTATAAGGGGGCAACTGGGGTTCCTGGGGGGCAATAGAAGGACTATAAGGGGGCAATTGGGGTTCCGGGGTGGCAATAGAAGGACTATAACGGGGCAATTGGGGTTCCTGGGGGGCAATAGAAGGACTATAAGGGGGCAATTGGGGTCCCGGGGGGGCAATAGAAGGAATATAATGGGGCAATTGGGGTTCCTGGGGGGCAATAGAAGGACTATAAGGGGGCAATTGGGGTCCCGGGGGGGCAATAGAAGGAATATAATGGGGCAATTGGGTTTCCTGGGGGGGGCAATTGAGGGTCCGGGGGGGCAATAGAAGAACTATAAGGGGGCAATTGAGGTTCCTGGGGGGGGCAATTGAGGGTCCGGATTGGCAATAGAAGGACTATAAGGGGGCAACTGGGGTTCCTGGGGGGGACAATTGAGAGTCCTGGGGGGGAATAGAAGGACTATAAGGGGGCAATTGGAGTTCCTGGGGGGGGCAATTGGGGTTCCATGGGGGCAATAGAAGGACTATAAGGAGGCAATTGCGGTTCCGGGGGGGGCAATTGAGGGTCCTGGGGGGCAATAGAAGGACTATAATAGGGTAATTGGGGTTCCGGGGGGGGCAATTGGGGTTCCTGGGGGGGCAATTAGGGTTCCGGTGGGGCAATAGAAGGACCATAAGGGGGCAATTGGGGTTCCTGGAGGGGGGAAATTGAGGGTCCGGGGGGGGCAATAGAAGAACTATAAGGGGGTAATTGGGGTTCTTGGGGAGGGGCAATTGAGGTTCCTGGAGGGGGCAATAGAAGGACTATAAGGGGGTTATTGGGGTTCCTGGGGGGCAATAGAAGGAATATAATGGGGCAATTGGGGTTCAGGGGGGGCAATAGAAGGAATATAATGGGGCAATTGGGTTTCCTGGGGGGCAATAGAGGGACTATAAGGGGGCAATTGGGGTTCCTGTGGGGCAATAGAAGGACTATAAGGGGGCAATTGGGGTTCCTGGGGGGCAATAGAAGGACTATAAGGGGGCAATTGGGGTTCCGGGGTGGCAATAGAAGGACTATAACGGGGCAATTGGGGTTCCTGGGGGGCAATAGAAGGACTATAAGGGGGCAATTGGGGTCCCGGGGGGGCAATAGAAGGAATATAATGGGGCAATTGGGGTTCCTGGGGGGCAATAGAAGGACTATAAGGGGGCAATTGGGGTCCCGGGGGGGCAATAGAAGGAATATAATGGGGCAATTGGGGTTCCTGGGGGGCAATAGAAGGACTATAAGGGGGCAATTGGGGTTCCTGGGGGCAATAGAAGGACTATGAGGGGGTAATTGGGGATCCTGGGGGGGGGGCAATTGAGGG